>PVJH01008009.1:0-69944 GCA_004026705.1 Nesogale talazaci | reverse complement strand
AAAAGTTCATAGCTTGGTAAATCCCACGGCTGGTACTTCTGCTCTGTCACGCGTGCGTGCACTCACCGGGAGCTAGACTTGACTTGAGAGCGACTAGTTTTCTTGTTGTTTTTTGCTTTGTTGCTTTTACTAAGGTATACTTTATGGATGGAAAAGGTCCTGATAGGGCCACATTTTGTGATTAAGAAGCTAGCAGGAGACTTGTTCCATTGTTCTAGTACAGTGGCCGACTCTAATATGGTTCTTTTAGCTGAGGGTTTGTTACATCCACAGAATGATTTTGGGGTGGGGGCAGGGGTGGAGGTGGGGACTGTGCAGATATGGCACATGAAACTCCTGTCGGTGATTGGTCACTTTTGCTAGCCTTACATTGTGCCAATTCCAGAAATGAGAGGGGAACCTCGCTTCCCTAAAGAAGGGCAAGGAGTAGAGTACATCTTTGGGACCAGGGGTCCCTGTGCTGAGACTCTCCTAGACCCAGGAGCCAAAGAGCATTGTAACACGAAATGATAGAAATAGCAAGAAAAGTTGAAAAGAGATGGCAGCAGCAGAACCAAGAGACCAGTGGAGATGGCACTGGACTTCCTGGCCCCCTGAGCTAGTTACTTACAATGGGCATGCTGACCTATTGAAGGAGAGAATTAAGTGTCTCTGGGCAGGAGCCATGTTGGCAGAGGGGGGTGTTTCTGGGAACTTGTTGGTGGAGCTCCAGAGTTGAGAACACTTCTTGGTAGTAGACTTGGCTGCAGAATTGGGTGCTTCTGGCTCTTGATGGAGCTTAAAAGCCATAACCTTTGCCCCAGTAGGATATAGGCCAGGCCTGAGCACAGGTCCTAGGTTGAAAATGCAAAGCTCAGACCAAGAGCACGGGGACCCAGACCTGGCAGCAACAGCCAAGAAAAAACTGCCCCGATTGAAGAATTTTATGTCTCCTTGTTCTTGTTGCTTCCAAGCTAAATTAGATTCTTAGTTGTAACCTTTATTTCCCTCATATATAACTATAAGAATGCATTGTGCATTCTGTGTAGCTGTTGCAACAAAGTGCCCCTCGAATAGTGCCATGGGCAGGACAGCTAGCGTCAGAATCAGTGAAAAAGGTTGGATTCTGGAGGTATGTCTTTTCTCCGTCTCCTCGGATGGCGCCTTGGGCTGGTGTTGATGCCTGTTTTCTCTCCTGCTAGCCCTTAGATGAGGAGAGCTGACAATACCATACATATTTGACAGTTTTGATAAACTTGGCTAAGTGAAATTGTCCATTTGCCAGAGAGATTATTTTGTTTTGTTTTCAGTTTTTTTAATGACCTTTTAGCCAAGTAGGATTAGTATCAAGTTCATTAAAGGTTTCTTTTTTTTTTTTTTTTGCAAAGATAATGTGAAAACAGTTGGCAATGAAAGTGCTAGAAGTGGACTAGGAATTAGGTGGACTTGTGGTCGGTGGTGTTTATTTGTGAGATTGGACTTGGGGGTGCTATTGGTGTTTATTGAATGTAATTTCAAGCTACTTGACCCATATGGCAAATAGAATCGAGATCCTTGTTTAAATTACCACAGTTGTCCCATAAACAGAGCAAGCTTGCTATGGATAGAACAAAGTCAACATGTGTTAGTGGATGTCTGCGTTACACATCAGTACTCTGCAATCTCAAAAGTCAACCGAGAGCATGCTTAGAGTAACTTAATACAGAAAGATTGAATTAGTAAAGGAGATTCCTGCAAGGGTACTATTTAGATAGTAATTATGTGCTATGAAAATTGAAAGGACAGTTTGTAAAGTAATTTAGGAGATCTTATGTTGTATTCAAATTAGGTGGGAGTCCTCATTAAATATTGTTTCTTAAGGTACTTCTGTGAATTGTGTTATACAAAGGGTTTGAAAATGTTCTCGGAAATTTTTCACTATCTTTCTGTTTTTTTCCATGAGCTTTTGGGATCTCCTTTGCATTACGGCAATGCTTGCTTTGTTGTGAAGTTTCAAAAGTTAGCACCTGGCACACATGGTTATGTAGTGTTAGCTGTTATTTTGTTGTTTTTGTTCTTGTTGAGGAGCCTTCTGTGGCATAGTGGGTGTAGCTGCTTTGGGCAGGTAATTGTAGGCCGAAGTTTGAAACCACCAGCTGCTTTTTGGGAGAAAGATGCAGCTGTATTTCCATAAAGAACTGCCGGCTAAAGCACCCTCAGGGGGAGTTCTACTCTCTGTTAGGAAAATGAGTCTGTTTGACTTGAGGACAGTGAGTTTGGGGTTGCTTTCTGCTAGGCATGATTGTCTGCTACCCTGAAGGTAGATGGGTTGAACCCCGACAATGGTTCCATGAAAGAAAGGCCTGGAGAACTGGTTATGTAATGACGAGAGTGAGGAAACCGCGCTATTGAGCTGTTCTTCTGCGTACCACGAGGTTGTCATGCGTTGGAATTGACTTGATGCATTGAGTCTTCTCCTAGGCATTAGGATTTCACAATTGTGGACTGTACATCTGTCCTTAAACACTGACTCAGGTGTCTAAGGTGATAGAGGTGGCACAGAGAAAGGACTAACCAACCATATTTGGATGATGATGTATGCTTTTGTTATTTTTTCAAAGTTTATCTTTCACAAAAAAGTAATGTGGATGCCTTGGTCCATTTTACTATGTGTTTTTAATTTTAGTAAATGATTTTATCTGGGGCTCTTACAGCTATCCACACAACAATTATATCAAGCACATTTCTACATATGTTGTCATTATCATTTCCAAAATATTTTCTTTCTACATGACCTCTTGGTGTCAGTTGCTCTTTTTTCCTCTCCCTCTCTTAAACTCCTTCCCTCATGAAACCTTGATAATATATAGGCTATTTAAATTTTCATATTTTATTCTGTCCACCATCTCCTTTCACCCACGTTTCTGTTGTTTGTTCCTCTGTGGGAGGGTGTGTGTGTTGCTGTACATTGATTATTGTGATTGGTTCCCCCTTTCTCCCCTTTTATGCATATTTTAATTGCTTTATTCCTAGCACCTAGAATAGTAACATAACACTCAGTGTATATTAATTAGCTCTATGGGAAATTAATTTTGATAGCTATTGCCAAAGTTCATCCCCCTAAAAGATTACTTGTTACATTTCCACCAACAATATATGATAGTAGCTTTTAATCCATAGACTTACCAGTGTTGCATTTTAGGAACTTTAAAGAATTTTAGTAAGTATGCTATACTATATTTGCATTAAACAACAGTAACAAAGTACGTACGTGCTCCCTCATCTGCAATCATTTGCCAGCAATTCTTCTTAGTTTTCGTGTGCTCCTTAGTAGCAGAACTCTTAAGTTTCTCTCTTCCCATTCCTTCCTGAACCTACCCTTCAGACTTTTGTGCTTTTTATGCCATTGAAATGGCAATTGTCAATATCATTCGTGATGTCCTTTGGGCCCCTCCAGAGATTTTCTCATCTGATGTCTTCTGGAAATAGTTTCTTTTTCCCTCTGCTGTTTCATTGGCTGCCCTAATTTGAATCTCCATTGCTAGCTCTTTGTCCTTTACTCATACGCTACAGGATGATATAGCCTATAGCTGTGGTCTGGCCTCGCCTTTCCTGTCTCCATTTTTTTTTTCTAACAGTTCAACTCATGTTAAGCCTTGTTAGTTCTGAAATCCACAGCTCTAGACTCCTCTATTAGCTGCCTTTGTGCAGCAGAACTTGGTGTCTAGTAGACATATTAAAGTTACCTTTGACAAAACATAACTATGACAATGATTTTCTCTGTATGGAATAATCTATGAGCCTAAGTTCCCCTTCTAAAAAGGGAAACCAGTAATACTTACTTTGTAGAGTTGTGACGATTAAGTTAGTATATTAAGACCATTTAATGGGCTAAACCCCGGTAAGTGGTTACGTGTGGGACTGTGGCCCACAGGCTTGGCAGTTCAAATCCAGCAGCGACTCTCCAGGAGCACGGTTGGGTAGCTCCCACGACCACCAGAGGGCAGTTATGTCCCCCCCCCAAAAAAAAGAGCATTTAATTTTGCTAATCACTATTATTTTATTGTTTTGTTAATATTATTTTAGGGAGCATCTAAGAGGCATGCATTTTAGTTTTGTTTTAGATGTGTGTGAAATACACAAATATGAATGTACTATAGACATTTGGAATGATTTGTGTAACAAGAGGTATCCTAGTGTCTTAGAAGAATGACCAAATCAGCTTAATTAATGCTGATTAGTTAAGCATCCAGAGATTACTTTATGGATTTGGAAGATAAAGATATTTAATTTTCTTGTGTTAGACATGTATGAGTCTCTGGGAGACAAAAACAATTAATATGCTTTGCTTCCAACTAAGTTTGGAAGTTTGAGGCCATGCAAAGGACCTTCAGATGAAATGCCTAGCTGTCTACTTCTGAGGAAAGTTAAAAAAAAATAGCCATTATAAATGCTGTGGTGAGTCTAGGGCCAACTATAGCTTGAGATATGATGTCCCTGCAGTGGAGTATAGTGCTACAGAGGACAATATTGGGAACCCATCATGGGGAGTGAGTCTGGTCCGACCCCCCCCCCCCCCCCCACACACACACACAGTGGAGCAGAACAAGTAAGGAACATTACTAGACCACCAATGGGAGCAAAGTCATGAATCCCTTGAGGAATCCCCAAAATAGACTTTAGACTTGGTCCGTGCCTGGAGCCCCACCAGACCGGTGGTGAGATAGTCATAAAGGTTAGCAGATAGACTTAGAACTCTTATAGGGTTTTGTTATTGTTATTTGTCTGTTGGTTAGTTGGTGTTTGTCTTCATCGTATCGGTTTTGTCTGTCTGTATAAGATAGGCACAAGAAGCAAGCCTGAGGAGAAAGCAATGGGACCCATGGTTCCTGGGGGTCTTGGGGGAGGAAGAAGCAGGGGGAAGGGGGCGGTGGGCAAGTTAGTCACAGACAGGGGAGCAACTAGGGATCTAAAATCGATGGTAAGGGGGGTGCAGAGTTCCTGGTCGTGGTGGAACAGCTGTAATCTAGCTGTGAGGCATTATTGAGAAGCAAACAAGGAGGGGACATCATAGTGAGACAGGAGGAAGGTAAAAGGAAATAGAGCAAAGAACTAGGAAGGTAAACTATTTTTAGAGGTATACTCATAGAGCTGTACATATATAAATATATTAATGCATAAAAATAGGGGTATTCACCTATGTACATATGTTTATGTGGCAATCCTTTGAGGTAGTGGACAGACTCTGGTTTCTACTTAAGTATTCCCTCAACACAAGAACACTTTGTTCTAATAATGTGGCACTGGGCGATGCTCACTGCCCCAACATGACTGCTGAAGACAAACTGGGTGCATAAACAAATGTGGTGAAGAAAGCAGATGCTCCTTGACTATCAAAAGCTATAGTACCTGGGGTCTTAAAAACTTGAAGCCAAACAAGTGGCCATCTATCAGGGATGCAACAAACCTCACATGCCTGTGTAATCATAAAGGTGTTAACAGGAACAGGCATCAGAAGTTCAAAAATAAAGCGCTTCATCAAGGTCATGGAGAGGGTTCAAGGTGGAGACTCACAGCCCATCCACGGATAATTGGATGTTCCTGTGCAGAGGGGTTGCAAAAAGAAAATGCATCCGTGGGGCAGTTTAGCACTGATGAATACACAACACTCCTCTGGTTCTTTAATCCTTCCTCCCTCCCACTCTTGTGATCTCAGTCCTACCTCACAAATTCTGTTAGCCTGGTAAACATGCTGCAGCACAGATTAGAGTTTTCGGTTTACAGAATTCAGGAAAGACAAACCTCCTCAGAATCAGTAATGGGAATACAAATTTCAGGAGGGTAGTAGAAGGGGAGGGGCAAGAAGAGGTGGGGAGAGGGGGAACAAATAACCATGATAGCAGAATAACTCCCCTCTAGGGGGATGGATACCAGTATAGTTGGTGAAGAGACAGAATTGGTGGTGTAAAATATGTATAAATAATAATAAAATACATAAATATATTGAGGTTTCATTGGGATGGCAGGGTGCAGGGGGAGGGAAGAAAAAGGGGAGCAGAAACATCAACTTGAAGCAGGAAGCCAATAAAGGGCCAGCCTCAATCCCAACTATGTGGACAGCCCTCCTCCCTCCAGAAAAATTCACTTAGAGGACAGCACGGAAGCTACAGTTCAGGGACATGTCTGATTAGAGCACATAGGGGCAAGCAGAGGGGGAGGGAGAGAGGTTGGGACACAACTTAGCCCATCAAGCCCTGAGGGCCATATCTCTGTTCAGAGTAGCCAGCCCCACCACGAGATACAATGTCCCTCACTAACCCGTAGCCCTTCTGGGGACAAGGCTGGTGACACAATGTGGAAATTTTGCCCGATCTGACCCCACCACACCAAGGTGAAACACTAAGGGGCACAACAGAACAGCAAGGGGAGTCGAGAAAGGAATACCTAGGAAATACCAATAATAGATTATGGGACCAGGGCATGGCATCCCATCATACTCATCATACTCAGGTGTTGTTTTTGTGCATATTATTATCTCTCTATGTCTATCTAGATAAAATAAGTGGGATAAACAATTAAGAGGAGAAAACAGCAAGAACTACAATTCTGGGGTGACATGCAAGAGGGGGAGGCCAGGGGAAAGGAAGTGGGTATTAACAAACCCAGGGACAAGGGAACAACAAGTGACTCAAAATTGACTGCAAGAAGGCTGTAGGTGGCTGGTAGGGCTTAATCAAGGGCAATGTAACTGAATTACTGAAGGAATTACAAGAGAAATTACTGAAACCCAACTGAAGGCTGAACATGATAGTAGGATAAGAGAAAAGGAAATAGAGGAAAGAACTAGGAGTCAAACAGCATTTATAGAGGTCTAAATACAGGCATGTACATATGTAAATTTATTTATATATGATGGGGAAATAGACTATTTGGTTTAGTATTAAGACACAGATGGGCATTGGGCCTTTACTCAAATACTCCCTTAATGCAATACTCAAATACTCCGTTAAGGCAAGAACACTTCGTTCTAATAATTCTGTGATGCTTATCTTCCTGACACGATTGCTGAAGACAAAATGGGTGAATAGGTAAATGTGGTGCTGAAAGCTGATGGTGCCCGGCTATCAAAAGATATAGTGTCTGGGGCCTTAAAGGCTTGAAGATAAGCAATCAGCCATCTAGCTGTGAAGCAACAAAGCCCACATGGAAGAAGCATATCAGCCTGTGTGATCATGAGGTGTTGATGGGATCAGGTAGCAGGCATCAAAGACCCAGAACAAAAAATCATATCAATGTGACTGAAGGGGAGTGTGGAGTAGAGATCCCAAACCCATCTGTAGACAATTGGACATCTACTCACAGAAGGGTCACAAGGAAGAGACAGTCCAGTCAGAGTGTAGTATAACACCATTGAAACATACAATGCTCCTGTAGTTCTTTAATGCTTACCCCAAGCCTCCACCATCATGACCCCAAGTCTACCTTACAAATCTGGCCAGACCACAGCATGCAAACTGGTACAGATCAGAGCTGGAAACACAGGGAATCCAGGACAGATAAATCCCTCAGGACCAATAACAGGAGCAGTGATGCCAGGAGAGTTGGGTAAGTTTGGAGCAGAAAGGGAAAACCGATCACAATGATTGACATATAACTCCTTCCCAGGGAGATGAACAATAGAACAGTGGGTGAAGGGAGACATCAGTCAGTGTAAGATATGAAAAAATCATAACAATTTGTTAATTATCAAGAGTAAGGGAGGCTGGGAAGGGAAGGAAGGGGGAAAATGAAGAGCGGACACCAAGCACTCAAGTAGAAAAATGTTTTGAAAATGATGATGGCAACAAATGTACAAATGTGCTTGACCCATTGGATGGATGGATGGATTGTGATAGCTATATGAGGTTCTAATAAAATTTTTAAAAAGGAGAAAATATGAAAGTGATCAAGAAGAAAGATACCATTTAGAAATTGTTGGCATCAATTATACATATCCACTTGATATAATAGATATATGGATTGTTATATGTAAGAGTCCCCAAAAAATGATTTACTTTAAAAAGAGAGAAAAGAGAAAAGATTAACACCCCAAACCATTAAAAAAAAAAAAAGGATACACTGCAGAGCACAGTTCTGCACTCACACAGCTGGGGCCCACAGTGAGTTGACTTGGTGGCAGCTGTATTTTCTAATTGACATACTTTGCAGAGTTTTCCAAATCAGAGGATAGCTACTATGCTTATAACTCTGACTGTTCAGATAGAAGGATGAACTGTTTAGATTTTCTTTTTTCTAATGTCTTGTAGGGAGCTGAGGCCTGGGTATTGCCGTGGAAGTCTAGTCTGCTGCTCTGTAAGTGGACGCTATGCATCCAGACCTTGCATCCTTACAGACCCTGCTGTCTAGCACTCTTCTGATCCTGTGCTCTGCTGCGCGTTCAGGTAAGCACGAAAGCATGGTGGTCTGAGGACTGAAGCTCTACCCAGTTGATCCTTTAAAAAAACATACTTTGGTCTCAATTATTTGCCAATAAAATAGCCTCTAAAGACAATTTCTAAGAATTGTTTGACTTTCTTTGATTTAACTTGGTGAATGAAGAGTTCCAGAGCCTTTGCTTAATCTCCTAGTAGTACTTCCGAGCAGCAGTGGGCCTTCTGGTCATTATCCTTGAAATGTACTCTTTTTGTTACCTTAAAAAGAAACATTTTTCACCTGTGCATTTTTCAGCATGGGAATATAACTCAGTTATTTGAAGAAAAAAATCTAGGTGTAGGAAAACTCTGAATTTGGACATTATAGCAGGAATAAATGCTGACTTCACAGCACCAAAGAGAGGTTCTAGAATCAGCACAGTGCCATTTAATTTGTGATGAGAGAATTTGGTGTAGACCGCAGGTTCACTAGATTTTCTCATGACCTCACACACTTTGGGTTTTTTAAAAGCTTCAATGTATTTATTGTTAAATAAATGAGGTTCAATAGAATTTTTAAAAAGGAGAAAATATGAAAGTGATCAAGAAGAAAGATACCATTTAGAAATTGTTGACATCAACAATTATACATATCCACTTGATATAATAGATGTATGGATTGTTATATGCCCCACATGCATTTATTCTTACGGTTGATTTGTGTGAAGATGTAGCTATCAGGTGTGTATGTAAATAAAGGCATGTTTATTCATTAAATAGCATGTGGTATCTATTTTAAGAAGGATCCCTGTTGACTTAATGGTTTAAGCATTGAGTCTGTGTTAAAATCTGTGTAAGTACATGAGATTTGGTACAGAAAAACATGATTAAGAATTTTCTTTTTGAGCTGAGCCCGGGTGGCGTAGTGGTTGTGTGCGGGACTGCGGCCCACTGGGATGGGAGGTTCAATTCCAGCAGTGGGGCTGGGCCTCCTACTCCCACCACCGGAGAGCAGTGATGCCCAAAAGAAAAAAAAAAGAATTTTCTTTTTATGTCTTGCTGAACTACCTCAGATTCAACCAATTTCTGAGTCAGTGTTTTATAAAAGTAGATGCAACAATTATTAATATATTTGAAAGTGTTTTTTTCTCCCAAATTAACAATATTTCTGTTCCTCTTCCCTCTTCTGGTAAAGGATATATGTTAGTGCAGGAACTCCCCACAAGTAGTTCTTGAAGTGATAGACTTAACAAATGTGAAACGACTACAAACACCAAAGAAAATGTTCTGATAATTTGTTACCTTATGAAGCCTTTTGTCTCAAAAAAGGTAGGCCTTGTAAAATTTCAGCTGTGATTTCCGACTTTCTTCTTACTTAGAAGTTGAGATTATTTTATATTCAAAGGGAGTCGTAAATGGCTGTCTTTATTTATAGAATGACTTGCTCTCAAACATTAAGTCTGGTTGACAAAATGAGGAGGATATTTTTGAAAATCACCATTACTTCCTCAGTCTTAAGCTTGTATTTCTTACAAGTAAGTCTCTGCTTTAAAAGAAGCTTGTTATTCCCCTTTAATAAAATTGGTATGTTAGAGTAGATTCTTGTCTCCTCTACATGAATTGCTGAATTGTGGACTGAGCTCTTGCCCCTTTTATTTTTTCAAAAAATGGGCTATAAAATGTTACTGGAGCTTTTATAGGCATTAAGATCCATGATATAGTTACATGAAAGAAAGAGTTGCCTGTAGTTGCAGATGAAATGTGTCTAATGTATTCTTCTTTCTTCCCTTTATCCCCTGTCTCTCCTATCCCCCATGCCTTCCTCTTGGGGACCTTTCCTCCCGGGTAGACGTGGCGCCTTCTTTTATTTCTGAACCGCTCTCTGCTGTCCAGAAACGTGGTGGACCTGTAGTACTGCATTGTTCTGCTAAGCCTGTGACTGCTCATATCTCGTGGTTGTTTAATGGAAAAAGATTGGATAGAAACATGGAACAAATTAAGATCCATCTGGGGACTTTGACTATTCTTTCTCTTAACCCCTCCCTTTTGGGTCACTACCAGTGCATTGCCAATAACAGTATTGGAGCTATTGTGAGCACTCCTGCAACAGTATCCATTGCAGGTGAGTTTCATTTTGTTTCTGCTATGTGTAGTATTTCCTGAACTTTCTGTGTTAGTTCAATACTTGCATTGTTGAATACTGAGATGAGCATGGGCTTTGAAGCCCATATATGCCTGCCTTCCTGTCCAAGCCATGACTCCGGACTCTTAAACATCTGGGAGCCTCATATCTTCAGCTATAACCAGGATGTGGAATTTTTTTTCTTTTAAGTTCTACACTAAGAACAGTGGATTCTGAATTTTCGGGTGTGTGTAAGTTTTTAAAAGCCTCTTTTTGTTGTTAAAATTGTCTGGCATTCAGTTATGTCATGTAGTTCTTTATCTTTGTTGCACATCTAATTGTTTTGTTTCCCTTGATTACTGTGTGATTTTAATTTAAATAATTGAAACCAGATAATGCAGCAAGGAAAAAAAATCTGACTGTAAGGAAAAGGAATGTTGAGAATTGAACTTATGGAAAATCTGGAGTGAGTGGTTTTTTTTAGTAGGTTTGAGCCATCTGCCTTTCAAATGGTGATGTCTTCCAGTAATGGAAAACGTCTCTGTAAGGGCACCCCTATTTACAGAACAAATCTGGATTCCCCAGGAGGAGTGAGTTTGTCATAACTGAGGAGAGTAAATGTTTTTGTAGCGCTGTGACCCATGGACAGCTCCCAGAGACACGCTGGAGGGCTGGATTCCTCGTGGCAGCTGCTGACTGCAGAAGCTCTCTCTGCATTAGAGATAACTGTTCTTCCACGCGCTCTCCATTGGCATTGAGGGGAATGAGACCCAGCATTACTATACTCAGCTAATTCATATTGATACTACTACCTCATTTTTTCATGGCCGAAGTTATTATGGCAAAGTGGGTAGCTATAAACAGAATAACAGTGCCTAGAAAGGGTGAACTTTGATAAGGGTCTGTACTGAAAAGGATTTATTTCAACAGAATGGGAATAATTATGCTAAATTTATCATTTCTTTTTTAACATTTATTTTTCCCCTATCCTATGATGTTAATTTTTTAATAGTAGTTGGATTTTCTTAGAATCCCCAATGTAAGCATGACTTCTGAACAAGGTACTACAATGTGTTAAATGTTTTAGTTTCCTTTAGGAAAGAGAATTAAACTTGCATTTATTTATTTAATTTTTATTTTAGTTCTTGGTGATTTTGATTCATCAACAAAGAACGTTGTTATAGCAGAAGAAAAAAGTACTGGTTTCATCGGCTGTAGGGTCCCAGATAGTAATCCCAAAGCTGAGGTGCGCTATAAAATACGGGGGAAATGGCTGAAACATTCCACAGGTGAGACCTTTTACACAAAGCTAGTGGCACTTGCAGGATAGAAAATGAATAAGTTAAATAGCCATTGTTTCTGGAGGGCGGTTGAAGAGACTCACACAAGGGGTCCCAGGATACTGACACCCACCCCCTTGCTATTGAGTGGACTCATATTCACAGGGGCCCTGCAGACTGGAGGGAACCACCCGTAACCCCGTCTGTATCCGTTCGTGGGTTCAAACTGCTGACCTTTAAGTTAGCAGCGGAATACTTACCACTGTAAGTGGCTTCCAGGACCCCTTTCACAGTGTAAAGGTGATTATAATTCGGTATTTTCAGGCCTTGGTCCTTGAGTCATTTAGGTATCACACAGGCCTGAGCAAAAATTACTCTAAGGACTCTGCCTAAAATGATATGCCCTGTCACTCTCTGCCCCTTTCAGCTGTGCTTATCTGATCATTTATCACATCTAGTGTTGCATGTGGCATATTCTTGCCTCTGCCCCTCTCCTTTCCCTGGAAAGCACCAGGACATATGCTTTACAAATACTTTGTTCATTGCTGTTCACTTATACCTTGGCCACTGTCTAGCAGAAAAGGAACACTCAACACATATTTCATGAGGGCGAAAAAAGGAATGGCTAAACAAGAACAAATACCATGTGACACCAATCTTGTAGTTAGTTAGCTGAACAGTGTGCATTACCCGGGAACTCAATTCTATTAAGACTACAGCCAAGAAAACCCTGTGGAGCTGTCCTCGCTAACACAAGGGTCACCCTGAATTAGAATCGATGTAGTGGCATGGGTTTGGATTTTGTTTTTGATTTTTTTGTGTGTGGGCTTGAAGCTATATATTTGTGTAACATGTTTCTTGTGTTTTAAATATCGTCAATGAATGGGTCTATTGTGAAAATATTTGCTATTTGCCAGTAGTTATATGCCATAACCCAATTATCAACCCTTTTATCATTGTGTTGTGGTATCCTGTAGTAAAGAGAAGAGGCTTACCTATATTCCTCCTTTTTCTTCAGATAATTACTTAATCCTTCCATCAGGAAATCTCCAGATTTTGAATGTGTCCTTAGAGGACAAGGGATCATATAAATGTGCAGTTTATAATCCTGTGACACAGGAGTTGAAAGTTGAACCCATTGGACAAAAGCTCCTTGTGAGTCGTAAGTATTTGGGGAAAATAATGGTAACCAGAAAAGGAAAAGTCCTCCTTAAAAAAATTATTCCTCCAAATGAGTTGGGAAATGAGACTTCATTTTTCTTTCAGATTATTTGTTTGTCATCAGACAATCTTTTTAAAAAATACAACACAGATAACTCAGAGATGAAAAGAATGGGACCAGTGGTTCCAGGGGGATACAGGAGAAGGGGAGGGTGGGAGAAAGGAAGGGGTGGGGGAACCAACCTAGGGACAAGGGAGCAACAAGTGAGCTAAAATCAATGGACAGAAGGTCATAGGATGCCTGGTGGGGCTTAATCAAGGGCAAGGTAGCTGCGAGGAATTGCTAAACTGGAATGAAGGTTGAAGACAAGAGGAAAGTTAAAGGAAATGGAGACAAAGGACATTTACAGAGTTCTAAATATAGCCATATATATATATATATATATATATCTCAAGAGGGCAATAGAACTTTGTACTCATATCTATATGTTAAGAATTAAGGTTGTAGATGGACATTGGGCCTGACTTGTACCTCCTCAACACAAGAGCAGTTTGTTCTATCAATCTGACATTCTGTGATGCTCACCTTCCCAACATGATCACTGAAGACAAAATGGGTTCATAAATGTGGTAAAGAAAGCTGATGGTGCCCAGTTATCAAAAGATATAGCGTCTGGGGTCTTAATGGCTTGAAAATAAATAAACAGCCATCTAGCTGAGCCCAAATGGAAGAAGTCCACCAGACTGGTGATCATGAAGTATTGATGGGATCAGATGTCAGCCATCTAACACCCAGAAAAAAATCATACCGAATGTGAATGGGGGTGGGAGGGGCATGGAGTGGAGACCCAATGCCCATCTGTAGACAATTGTAGACTCCTTCATAGAAGGGTCACAGGGAAGAGATGAACCAGTCAGGGTGCAGTATAGCACCGATGAAACACACAAGTTTAGTTCTTTGGTGCTTCCTTTCCCCCACTACCATGACCTCAGTTCTACCTTACAAATTGGATTAGACCAGGGCCTGCACACTGCTACAGAGAAGAGCTTGAAACACAGGGAATCCAGGATAGATAACCCCCTCAGGGTGAACAAGGAGAGTAGAAATATCAGGAGAATTAGAGGAGGGTGGGAGAGAAAGGGAGAATCAATCACAAGGATCAACCTAGAACCCCCCTCTCAGGGGGATGAACGGAAAAGTGGGTGAGGGGCGATATAAGATATGAATAAAATAATCTATAAATTATCCAGTGTTTATGAGGGAGGGCGGGTCGGGGATCGAGGGGGAAGAAATGAGGAGCTGGTACAGGGGCGCAAGGCACTGATGATGGCAGCATATGTACAAATGTGCTTGACTGACTATGATAAGAGATGTAAAATCCTCCAATAAAAGTATTTAAAAAGAAGGGAAAACTTAACAGTTTCTTTTTCCTTGGCAACAGGAAAAGAAAAATAAATAAATAAAAATTAAAACACGAACACATTTTAGAATAGCACTGTGTATGCTATAAAAAATACAACCACTTGCTAGAGGAGGATTTTGGTCAAGATGGGCGAGTGAGCACATGTGGTAAATTTTTTCTTGAGTGCAAAACAAAAAGCAAATTAGAGATAAAATATAATTGTACAATAATGTTAAATATATTGGTGTCTGAGTGATGCTTTCTTTGAATGCAGATTTTTAGGTTCTAGTAGTTCAATTGAGATAGCAGCAATATTCAAACAGCAGGTGCTCTGAACTTGCTGAGAGTTCTAAAACTCCAACCTGCACATTCAGAAATATCTCTGAAAGACCATACAATGTGTTCCTTTTGATTCTCAACTGCAGAGGATCGTGTATAAAGAAGATGCATGGACTGGTGGGGATGTTCACAGCTTCACTAGGGAAGAGAGTGGAGAGAAGTGGGAGCTTCTTGACCATGGGCTTCCCTTCTTTTTCAGGCTCTCCTTTGGATGACCTTCACATTCTTCACCCCATCCTTCCACAGGCAGTGGCTGTGCTTTCTCATAGCCCTGTGACCCTGGAGTGTGTAGTCAGGGGGGTCCCAGCTTCTCAGGTATACTGGCTGAAGGATGGCCAGGATGTTGTGCTGGGCAGCAACTGGAGACGGCTGTATTCTCATCTTGCCACGGATAGCATTGACCCAGTGGACTCTGGAAACTATTCCTGTATGGTGGAAAACAAATCGGGAGACCTAAAGCATGTAACTTACATGGTGAATGTTCTTGGTAAGATTATTTGCTACATAGTCATTGTGTGCGCCTTTTTTTGCGGGCTATTTTGCTGTTCTACAGAATATTTGAGCTTATTTGCAAACTAAAAATTAAATGGGATATCTGGAAATATCTCTGTGTGTAGCAGAGCAGGCTTTTATTTTTTTGAGGTCTGTTGAGTGAGTGTTTTGGAGTGGCTCAAAACATCATTTCACGTGAGGTACTCTTGGGAATGTCACTAGTCACATATCACAGAACTTGGTCTCTCATTTCATGGAGGAAAGGGACTGGAAATAGTAGGATAACTGTAAGATATTCCGGGCTGTAATAGTATGTAGTATCCAGGGGGCTGAAGAAATATATAGTACTAACTAGAAAATGCCATCTCAAAAAGAAATGCTTTATCCTTTTTTTTTTTTTTTTTTTGCTTTTGAAATACTTTCCCCTTATCTAGTTCACATTTAGGCTCATAAAATTTGCGCGCGCGCGCACACACACACACACACACACACACACACACTCCTGCCCCCCTTGCCATATAAAGAGCCCTGGTGGTTACATGTTGGACTGCTAACTGCAAGGTCAGCCGTTCAGACCCACCAGCAGCACTGTGGGAGAAAGATGAGGCTTTCCACTTCTGAAAAGAGTTACTGCCTCAGAAACCCACAGGGGCTGTTCTACCCTAGTGTATAGGGTCACTCTGAGTTGAAATCCACTTGATGACAGCAAGTTTGGTTTTTGGTTGCTCTGCAAAATCTGTTCTCTATCTCAGAATTCATTCTTTTCTTCCTGCTACCTAGCTCACTGTCTTATGAGGGTTTCCTCTTCAAAACATTTTTATGATAACCAGAAGAAGAATGAGTAGGAAGTAGAATCACAGAAATAACATTTTTGTAGACCCCTGCATGTGTTTATTTTCAGTGCTGCCCTATTGTCAGCCAGCAGCAATGAAATTAACCTGAGTGTATACGGCAAGTAGCTCTTAAAATTTTGTGGTAATCAAGATTGGGTTAGTACATATCATTTTTGATTAGATGACCTTACAGGATTAAAAGGAGGTTTTCTGTTCTGGAAAAGGCATAGAAGGGGATAGCTCACCTCCTTTGACTGAAAAAGTGGAAAGGAGATTCAAACTCCATATTAGTCAAAGGCCATTTCCTAAGAGGCAGGGATCAGATGGACATGCTTCTGTCCCTCAACCTTCTTTCCCAATTCTGACACCAACCATCCCTCCTGCAGCACGATCTCCTTTGATGGGTTCGAAAATTCATTCGCAATGGCCACAGTAAACTCGCAGACCATACTTCATTAAGATTATGGGCCATCTTAGGGAAAGTTGCAGGTTGCAATTCAGGATCAGAAATACTTCGAAACACAGTTCTTGTTAGGACAGCCTCTTTTCAGCGACGCCTGCAGACATGGTCCTTGGCTTTTCATGCAATGACTCTTTGTCCCTTGCCCTGTTCTGGGAGTATTACAAAGATCCTTTATAAGAAAATTCCACTTTGCCATAGCCTTTTCCTAAACACTCTCACTCTAGCTCTGTGACCCAGCAAACTTAGCTCCCATCACTATGTGGAGACACCCCATCCTGCCAATGAGCTTCCTACCCAAAGACTTTCCTCCCTCCCTGGCCGGGAAGTCCACCCCTCTGTCTCGTGTTCAGGCTCTGCTGCTGCCACTCTGCTCCTGGACCACAGGCTTCTGCTGCTGGATTGAGGAGATTTCAAATACGCACTTCAGTCCTGGCTCTTCTCTCCTCACATTAGTGAGCATTCCCTTCCCGATTCTGACATGGCTCATTGTAAAGCTAACAGACAAGGCTAACCCCTGGCTGGGTAGACTTCCGTCTTTTTACCATCACAGCGCAGTCAGCGCTGCATCCTTCCCCATGCTCTGTTGACCAGACCCATGAGGAAAAAGACGTTTGGTGGAAGTTCCACAGATTGTGGCTACAAGAACCATGTCAAGTAATTTACTGAACCACAATTGTACACCTAATCTCAAAGTGGGATTGACCCTTCAATAGGCATTGTTCTCTTATGGCTCTTGTTTAGGGTGAAATTCTAGGAAACTTCCTTTATTACACACAACTGCCCGAAACAGAGGCCGATGCAAGCCCAGGGTTTGAAACGATTTGCGCATGTGTAAATATCTGTCTGTGTGCTAGTGGTGCATAAATGAGTGGGTGGAGAGGTATAAAAAGAGAGGCTATAATTTATTAGTAGCATATGGTTTATTTCACTAGAGAAAAGTTAAAACTTATTTCTAAATTTTCTTGATGACCACAGCAGATTGGATATTATGAATAAATAATGGGACTTGGTCTCAACCTAGTTATTGCTTTAGAAAAGATTTATATGATTCATGTAACAATTTAAAAAGCACATCTTGAGGATTAGAGTATAATATGTGTTTTATTTTCAGAATATGCTTCAATTTCCAAAGGCCTGCAGGACCAAACGGTGTCTCTGGGTACCACAGTGCATTTTACCTGTGATGTTCGTGGCAACCCAGCCCCCAACTGTACCTGGGTTCATAATGCCCAGCCTGTTTATCCTTCCCCACGACATCAAACAGCAGGAAATAAACTGCGGATCAGTGAAGTTACCTTGGAAGATTCTGGGCTGTATCAGTGTATTGCAGATAACGGGATTGGATTTATGCAATCTACGGGGAGACTTGAAATTAAAAAAGGTGGGTTTTTAGGTCAAGTATAGGACATTTTTCTCTCTTGTTAGACTTTTTATGTGTGTGTAGGTTGAGAATTAGATTATTTTTATTTGCAGAAAATAACCTTATCAATTTAGCAGAACTATATTCATTTTGTTCTTCCCTTGGTTTCCTATAGAGAATTCCCTTTGAAGTTCATTTTAAAACACTGAAAAAATTCTTCTCAACAGATGCTGTGTAGTTTGAAGACTGAAGAGTGTATAGGAAAAGGTCCCAGTGTGTCCTATAGGCCTGTTTTGAAGTAATTTGAGATTCTGTTAAATAGTTTCCTTCCATCCCACAAGGGTTCAGGGAGCTCGAGTGGCCACACGAATTAGACATTGTACTGCTGACTCATGAGGTCAGCGACGTGAACCCACCAGTTGCTCCCATGGAGAAAGATTAGGCTGTCTGCTCCCATCATGCTTTTAAGCCTGGGAGACCCAAAGGGACAGGTCTATTCTGACATGTAGAATCAATATACAATGAAATCCAATCGATGGTGGTGGGTTTTTTACCAGTTTCCATCTCTTACCGTACTGCTGAGCTCGGTAGCATCGAGTTTTCCTTGTGTCCGGGTGGGTGAGATAGTGGTTCATGTAAGTTGTTATCAGTCTTCCAGAGACTACTTTTATCTTTTCCCCACTTGTCTCAGGATGTGTAAGAGGCATCAATTGTATCTTAGATGACTGCTCACACACCTTGAAGATCCCATATACTACTTATAGATCTAGAATGTGAAAAATAGTTCAATAAATGATATGCCAAAATAAATGATTGACCAAGATGTCTCATGAGATGGGCCCTTATCCTTCAAACTCAGAAATCTCACCCCACAGGCTTTTGGTTATGTGTGAGCTGTGCCTATAACTATCCCTGTGTAATTTGTATATGACATATGTAAGGAGTCCTGTTGGTATAGTAGCTTATGAGTGAGACTGCTAACGATGGACTTGCACTTCAAAACCACAGCTGCTCCGAGAGAGAAAGATGAGGTGTGTACTCCTCTACAGATTCACAGTCTCAGAAACCCACAACGGCAGTTCTATTCTGCGTGCTAGGGTCGCTGTGCGTCAGAATCAGCTTGATGGCTGTGAGTGTTTTTAGTTTTGGGTATCTGTGCATATCGTCCTATCGATGCATATACACATGTAAGTATTCACAGCCTCTCAAACTCTAGGGAGCAGGTCTTCTCTGCCCTGTAAGACCACTATGGGCTAGAACCAGCTCCATGGCAGCGTGCTGTTCTTTTGGTCTTGTCTAAATCTGCACCTCCATCTCTACATACATAATGGTTTATCTGTGTTCTGATTGTTTTTGCTGTTGTTCAAGCACTATTAGCTTTCTACAATTACAAAAAGAGGGCATGAAAAAGGAAAATTAAAAGTCAGTCTCAATTATGAACACAGGTATAAAGATCCTAAAAGAGCAAAAATATGAGCAAGCCAACGTAAAAAAAATGTATTTTGACCAAGAAGTCATCCCAACCTTACATCAGACAATTTAACTTGTCAGTAATTTTGCTTATTAAATAAGGGAGAAAAACAATTTGATCATTTCCCAGAAGCAAAAAAAATCTTTTGGCATAATCTAATATCTAGCAACGCTAGAGACTGGAAAGTGTGAAAGAATAGTAAATCTGCATAGCAAGTGTCTTATAGCCTACAACCAAGAAAAGTGTTACCTTTTTTGGACATTTTTAGTTGACAAAAGTTAAAAAGGGATCATTTGTTCTAATCATTGCTATTACATTTACACAATAGGTTAACTTATTTTGCATTGTATGTACTATGATATTCTAAATACTTTTTAATATGAATTCCTTCTTTAATAGACAGTGGGTTCAAGCCAGTTATAATTACAGCACCAGCAAGTTCAAAGGTGGTGGATGGAGACATTGTTATTTTGTCCTGCAATGCCACTGGACTGCCACTTCCAGTCATTCGTTGGTATGATAGCCATGGATTGATAAGCAGCCACCCATCTCAAATCCTTAGACCCAAACCCCAGAAATCACACGTAGTGAGACCTCAGGCCATTAACCTGGAACCTGTTTACTTCGTCATGTCCCGAGCTGGCTTAAGTTCCCTGTATATTCAGGCTGCCACTCAGAAGCATTCTGGGAAATACATCTGTGAGGCTGCTAATGAGCACGGTGCTGTGCAGTCGGAAGCATTTCTCACAGTTGGTAAGTGACCATTCACTTGTTTCTCCTAGTTCACCATTCCATTTTTTTTGTAGAAGGGGATAGTAGGTTATGAAACACATTTTAATTAACCCATAAATCTCTAATTAACTCTTTTTCCCCAGATAACAGTGAGATGTAGAGCTGTATATTGTGGGGGGTTTTTTTGGCCTTAGGTATATCCAATAAAACTTGGCTCTCAGGCTTTATGTGGTTGTTAAACTTGTAGTTATCTATGAAGCTCTCATTCGTAAGCAGGCTCTGGATAGGACCGTTTTTTGTGGTTCGTGCTTTTAGTTTTCTTTTTTCTTTTTTGAGCATTTTATTGGGGTTTGGATGAAAGTTTACAGAGCACATGAGTTTCTCATTCAACAGTTTATACACGTTTCGTTTTGTGATGTTAGCTACAATTTCCTCACTTTAATAGCACTCTTCCTACTTCCTCCCAAGGTTCCCCATCTCTATTCATTCTACTTTTCTAACCCTTCTAGACACCTCAATGTATTTATTTGTGGGCCACTGCTGCCCTTTTATATAGCTTTTATATAGCTCATTGTTTTGAGATTCCTACAGGTGTTACCATTTATTTTACAGGCTTGTCTACTGTTTGGTTGTACATGATCCCTGAAGGGTGGTTCTGTTCCACCAGGTTTGAAGGGCGACTAAAGGCTGTTGTCTGGGTGGGGGTTCCACAAGTCTTTATCAGCCCAGTAAATCTGGTCTTTTTTTTGTTTTGGACATCACAGCCCTCTGATGGTGGAAGTAAGAGGCCCAGCCTTGCTGCTAGATTTGAACCTCCAACCCAGTGGGCCATAGTCCCACGCACAACCGCTATGCCACTGAGACTCAGCCCAAATCTGGTCTTTTAAAAAAGTTTTGTTCTACTTTTTATTTTTCTATTATAGGCATCTAGTTTTGCCAGCATCATTTGTTCAGGATACTGTTCTGTCCCCATGGAATATACATGAGGACTTTGTTGAAGGTCCACTGCTTCATAGTTGGGCAGGTCTGAGCTTTCAATTCTGTTCCCTTTCTCTACTGTGTCTATTGTACCAGTACCACACTATTTCTTCAGGAGTATGAGGGCCCCCTACTTGATTCCTTCTTGGGAATGCTTTATGTGTTTGGAATCTCTTTACTTTCCATATAAAGCTGAAGGTTAGTTTTCCCATTGTGTTAAAGAAGGCACTTGGGTGGCGCAGTGGTTGTGTGTGGGACTGCGGCCCACCGGGTTGACGGTTCAAATCCAACAGCAGCTCTCCAGGAGCAAGGCTGGGCTTCCTACTCCCACCAGGGCAGTGATGCAGGGGAAAAAAAGAAAAGAAAAAAGAAGACAGTTGGAATTTGAAGTGGGATTGTATTATGTTGATAAATCTTTCTGGATAGTACTTATATTTTCACAGTGTTAAGTCTCCCCATTTGTGACCGGAAGAGGAAGATGAGACTGTCTACTTCCACAACGAGTTATGGTCTGAGACTCACAGAAGCAGTTCCATCCTGCTCAATAGGGTCACCACGACTCAGCGTTGTCTGGATGGCAGCGAGTGTTTTTGTTTGTTGTTAACAATTATGCTCAGATTTATTTCTAAGTATTCTGCCTCTTCACGGTTTATTGTAATTGGTATTGTTTTCCTAACTTTCTTCTGGAAAGTCTCTTTGTTAACGTAGAGGAATACAACTGATATTTGTAGGTTGCACGTGTATTGTGCTACTTTGCCAAATCCTTCTATTAGTTTAGTAGCTTTCTGTGGAATCTTGGGAATTTCTATGGAGGCTATCATATCGTCTGCAAACAGGGATTGTTTTACTTCCTCCACACCAATCTGAACAGCCTTTATTTCTTATCTTGCCTTATTGCTTTAGCTATACCTTCCAGTATCCTGTTGAATAATGGAAACAGTACAATGTTCCCATTCTCCATGGGAATGCCTTCAGTTTTTCTCCCTTGGGAATAATGTTGGCTGCTAGATTTGTAAAAATACCCTTTATCGTGTGGAGGAGTTTTAATTCTATTTCCTATTTTACTGAGTTTTTGTAAGAAATGAGCAATCGATTTTATCAAATGCCTTTACTCTATGAATTGAGATAATCACACGGGGTTTTTTTTTGGTTTATTTATGTGTTTGGTTTTGTTAATAGATTTTTCTAATGTTGAACTGTCTTTTCACCTGGCATGTATCTCACATGCTGCATTAGGTGTGCATGTGTATACTTAACCACTTTTAATTATGTGCCAAGACAGAAGTAGAGATCCTCACCCAGTTTGAAAGCCATTTAGGCAAGTAAATATTAAGCAAAAAGCAACATTAAAAGCTGCAAATCCCTTTTGGTTGGTGGGGGGATTCTGGTCAAGTCCTTATGCACTTATTTGCACCCTTTCCTCAAATGTAACCTCCCTCTCACCAAAACCAAACTCACGGCCATGGAGTCAGTACTGACTCACAGTGACGCTAGAGGATGCTTAGAATGACCCCTGTGCGTTGCTGAGGCTGTAACTGTTTATGGGAGTCAAAGCCACATCTTTCTCCTGAGGACCTTTGGCTGGTTTCAAACTGCCAACCTTTTGAACTGCAGCCCAATGTGTAGCCACTCCGCCACCAGGGCTTCTCTACCTCTAGCCTTCATTTTATTGTTGCACTCGCCAGTACTTTAACTACGCTTAACCAGTATGCGCTCAAGTGGCAGATAAATGTGAAATTAGCTCTCTGGTTTCCATCTTAGACATCCTGTCTACTCCCTGTCATTCTCCTGCGTGCTTGCACCTTCCTGTCCTGAGTGTTGCCATCAGAATCGTGCTGGGGGGAGTTCAGTTTCAGACATGATGAGTGGCCAAGGGCCATAGTCTCAGGGGTTGTATCCGTTTCTATCTGACCAGCAAACATCATCCTTTTTCAGATTTTTGAGATCTGTTCCATGTATTTTCTTGTCATTTTATTGGGAGCTCATACAACTCTTATCAAAATTCATACATACATACATTGTATGCTAAGCATATTTATACATTTGTGGCCAGCATCATTCTCAAAACATTTGCTTTCTACTTAAGCTCTTGGTATTGGCTCCTCACTTCCCCTCTCTCTCTCCCCCCCTTGAACCTTTGATAATTTATAGATTATTGTTATTTTGTCATATCATACACTGTCCGATGTTTTCCTTCACCCACTTCCCTGTTGTCTGTCTCCCAGAGAGGAGGTTATATGTAGATCCTGGTAACATGTTTCCTCTTTCTACTCCACCTTCCCTCCACCCTCCCAGCATCACCACTCTCACTGTTGGTCCTAAAGGGATCATCTGTGCTGAATTCCCCATGTTTCCAGTTTCTATCTGTACCAGTGTACATCCTCTGGTCTAGTCTCGAATTTGTTTGATAGAATTGGGATCAAGATAGTAGTGGGAAGCATTTAAGAACTAGAGGAAAGTTGAATGTTTCATCATTCCTATACTGCACCTTGACTGGCTCATCTCCCCAGGACCCTTCTGTAAGGGGATCACATTTTTCTTTCAGTCTATCCAGAACCTTCTAGTATGATCCCTCTCAGAACAGTTGGTAGTAATAGGCACCATCTAGTTTTGTTCTCAGGGCTGTGATGATTGCTCTTTGGGTGGTCTATTCATCCATTGAACTACTTGTTTCCAATCATCTTTGGTTTTTATCACTCTTGAGTCCTTTAGATCGGGATAAAGCGATATATTGCCACTCACAAAGTTTTAAGACTAAGTTGCCACTCACCAAAGTAGAGTATAAAACATTGTCTGTGTGGACTGCATTATGCTAGTGGACATTGATATTTCTGGAGACTAGGGTTCTGAGGCCCCAGGTCCAGTGACATGTTCTCTAGAGAATTTTCATATCTTTGCCCCTGTATGCACCATCACATTCATGGTTGTGTTTGCAGCAATGTAAATGACACATGTCCAAATATCTTCTTGTCAAACATATGTACTTGTGGTTATGCTTCCACTCTTCTTCCTGCCTCCATTCCACTTGCATGTCTGTCTATGCATCTCCATGTAGATCGCTGTTATTTCAGGATTGTGAATTTAACAGGATCTAACCATTGCTTTAATTCTTGCACTCGTCCCAATGTCCTCCTTTGCCGCCTTCATTTTTTGCCGTTGACCATGACATACAGTTTTTACATGAATAATCCCGGAGGTTATGTGTCTACTCTTCTTTTTGGTGTGGTACCTTTGACTGGCTTTGATACTAGAATGTGCTGGGTTTATTTTGGATTTTGAGAGTACGCCTTCCTTGTCTCTGGTCTGCAGTCATTTGAATGTGACCTGTGTGTGCTCTTTTCGGAATGTTTGGTAGAATTAGTCCGTGAAACCATCTAGGAGAAAGCACCTTGTATATGTATATATTTTAAATGACCTCTTCAGTCTTTTCTTGTGGGTCAGTTCAGTCACCCTACCTCAGTTTGTGTTAAGTAGGTGAGTTGTGCATTTGTAGAAGATGTCCTTTGTGCATTTCCTTTAGGTTTTCAAATTTGTTAGAGTATAATTTTTCATAGGCTTCTTTAGAACCCTTTTTTATGAAGTTGACTCTCTTGTAATATTGTCTATTTCGTTTCTTTTGTGGGTTATTTGCTTCTTCTGCTTTTTGTTTGTCAATTTGGCCTTTGGTTTGTTGATTTTTTTTCATTGATTCTCTTAAAGAACCACCTTCTGGTCTCGGTATTCTTTTTATTGTTTTCTGTTCAGTGTTTTGTTTGTTTCTGCTCTAATCATTAGTGTTTCTTTTCTTGTGGTCATGGTGGGCATCTTCTGCTGCTGTCTTTCTGGTTGTTCTTATTGTTGGGTTCATATATTGATTTTGACCAGGCTTTAATTAGGTTAGTCTGATTCCATAAAGGTTCTTCTTCCCTGGTCCAACCTCCTGAGTGTGATTCATCTCACTGGTGTAGATGAAGAGCAGTTGAGGGATCATCTCATGCAGGGGAGTGGTAAGCAGAACTCAGATGTGTGCAATGGTCTTTGTGTCTGTGGGCATACGAGGCCCTTCAAGCTCTGAATGCAGTTAGAGGTAAAAGAGTATAGTGTTTCCTGTTGTTTGTTAGATTAAGGATCCCTGGTGGCATAGTGAGTTACACTTTAGGCTGCTAGTGCCAAGCTCAGCAGTTCAAAACTACCAGCTGCTCTGAGGGATAAAGATGGTGCTTTCTACTCCTGTCAAGATTTACAGTCTTGGAAACTTCTAGCGGTCGTCCCACTCTATCAATATGAGTCACAGTCAATGTGAGAAAAGTGCCCTGATAGCGTCTGGAGGACAAGGGGGTCACACGTTGAGTCAGCATCGCTCACTGGGACTATATGATGGTGAGGTTGAGGGTGGTGTGGGGGGTTAAGCATGAAGGTGGGAACTGCAAGGTCATAAGTTAAAACCCCCACGTCCCAGGGAGAATGATGAGGCTGACTGCTCCTGTAAATATTTAAAAATCTCAGAAACCCTGTAGGATAGTTCTACTCTGCCCAAAAAAGGTCGGAATCAACTTGGTGGTAGTGGAGTTTTGTTTTTATTAGACTGTAATTCTAATCCCTTCAGTTGAAAGGAGAAATAATACCTTGTGCTTAGGGAAGAAAGAAGTTGTTACTGATGTTAACAAGCTTATGAATCTGCAAATAAAGGAGTTAGTGGAATATTCTATACATTTGTGCACATAGGAGGGTGAGTCAAAAGAATCTTCCTACAAGCCATAAAACTCTTCAACAAAAATATAAAAGCATGAAACTGTTGTTTCTAACATCTTGAGCTCTGCGTTCTTGAAAGAGGTCTGTGCCCTTGTGAAAGGGGTGTCCCTCTCCCCAGCTCGGCCCTAGAAATTCTGTGCTCTCTGAACCAGTTAAGACTCACTGGCAGTTTGGGGATCCCAAGGAATACATTCCTGCTCCTTTTAAATGCTTTTTGGGTTTTGGGAACAGAAAAAAGTCTGCACAGGTAAGATCACAACTGTAGAGTGGGAAGGGTAAGGCTTCCTAACAAAATCCTCACAGGACAATCCTTGCTACCCTCGAAGAATGAGCAGGCCCGTGGTCATGAGAGGGGCAACAATCCTGGAGGTGACCTTTCTGGCCCCTGCCTCACAGGTGCAGTTCTCCGTTTTCTGCTCATAAGCCCCTGTGATTGCCCCCATCTTCTTTGAGAAACTATATTGAGAGCCTCCTTTGGAGTCCCAGCAGACCTTTGGAGCTGGCCTCTGCCCTGAATGTAACTGACCTAGCAGATCCCGTTGGGAGCCACTGCTCCGATCGGACTGTTCTGAAGGCACCCTCACAAGACTAACAGTGTCTTATCAAGAAAGCTTGCCTGCTGATGACAGGGACGTGTAAACTGAGGTTTATTTGGAGTAAACTTAAGCATATATGAACTGAAATAATACCTCCATCAGAGGTTTCTATGATATTTTGTAGCAGTACTTTTTGTCTAACCCCCATATATGTAGCTAGTACCTAAAATAAATAAATAGCATTCTTCTGCCAGCTACTGTTTCTTACTGTTTTAGGAACCTATCTACCAAAAAATGTTCTTTTGAGCATTGAATGAGATTGTGTTTTTTTAAGTATCTTTCATAAGTTGGATTTTTTTTTGGTGGAGCTATGTGCAAAACCTTTTAATTTTTTTATGAAAAATTAGTATTTATCCTCTTCTGACTATTCTACATGCTTTGGGCAGTAAGTAAAGTAAAGGCTTGTTTTATTTCTCTTTAGGTTGACAATTTTTAAGCCAGTATTCAGTTTTATCCCCAAAGAGGACAAATTTTAGAAAGAAGTAAATGCTTTCTTTATGTGTGCTGGTTGTCAGTTTCATTTCCCCCTCCTCTTGAATGTGCATTGTTTGCCATGCATGGAGGAGGTGTTTTATTTATTTATTGCTGCATAACTAACTACCTCACTAGTAATGTAACAGAGCCACCCCCACCCTTAGTGCCCCCCCCCCGAAAAAAAAAAGATCTTTTAACCAGATGCAGCTGGTAATTATGCTGCTGATCTTACTTTGGGTCTATTATGCAATAGTAACAGGTAGCTGTAGATGCCAGAATATCCACACGTCTAATTCCTTTGTGGGGACTGGAAACATCTCTCTATATCTATCTATCTATCATCTATCTATCTATCTATCTATCTATCTATCTATCTATCTATCATCTATCTATCTATTGATCGATCTATCTATCATCTAGCTAGCTAGCTAGCTATCATCTATCTATCTATCATCTATCTAATCTTATCTCAACCTAGCAAGAAGTTTGGCCATCTGTATGTTGTAGCTGGGCTCATAGAACACAAAAATGGAGCTGCCAGGCCTTCTAAGGCAGGGGTCCTCAACCTTTTTAAACAGGGGACCAGTTCACTGTCCCTCAGACCGTTGGAGGGCCAGACTACAGTGAAAAACAACAACAACAACAACAACAAAAAACAGGGCTGAGCCCCAGTGGCGTAAGTGGTTGAGTACGGGACTGTGCCCGCAGACTTGGTGAGTCAAATCCAGCGGCGGCTCTCAGGAGCAGCGCTAGGTAGCTCCTACAACCACCAGAGGACAGTGATGCAAAAAAAAAAAAAAAAAACTACGAACAAATTCACTGCGGGCCCGGGAGGAGTCAGCTGCTAAGCAGGACAGGCAGCATGGCAAAAACACCCGACAGGCTAGATAAATGACCTCAGCAGGCCACATGTGGCCCGTGGGCTATAGTTTGAGGACCCTTGTTCTAAGGTTTAAACCCAGGCAGAGTATAGCCTTACCTCTGCCCTCTATTATTTAGCGCAAGTCTCAGGGCCAGCATACTTTCAGAGACACTGCCCAAGGAGGTAAATCCTGGGAGGTACCTATGGAAACTAGTTATCCAGTAGGTACTACCTTAGCTCTGAGCCGTTTGATTTCTGTCTCTTTCACACAGTTCCCAAAAGAATGTGTTTCCCATTTTGTTTCTTTTACCAAATAGAATTAGCCTCATGGTTCTTGGATTTAAATCTGATGAGGGGAACGTAGCAAATTGTTCTTTCAAAAGAGGAATTCCTGCCAAAAGCAATGAAAAAATAGACTCGTTTAAACCCCTGAGCCTTTGTAACACGTATTGGTTTTCCACATTATTCATTCACTCCACCGCAAACAGGAGGTTGCCACTGACATTTGATGTCTCTACAAAGGATAAATCAAAATGTTTAACTTCTAGAGCTTAAAGGATGCTTGAAATGTGTGACTGTGTAGAAATGATCAAGTGTTTTTCAAGTTATTTCTTTTCCCTCTCTCTCTGCAGTTCCTTTTGAAACAAATTCAAAAGCAGAAACGGTGACACTGTTTGATGCTGCTCAGAGTGACGATGGAGAGAAAAGCGTTGGTTCAGAAACTGGCTTATTAAGCTCATCTCCGTTGAAGTTACATTCCAGCACAGCTGAATCATCACCAGAGAAAAATGCCAGTCGTACCTCTGTTCCCGATGCCCCCATTATCCTGAGCCCTCCCCAGACCTATGCACCTGATACCTATAACCTGGTCTGGAGACCGGGGAAGGACGGCGGGCTTCCAATCAATGCCTATTTTGTGAAGTATCGAAAGGTAACGTAGTTTCCTTTATCATCTTTTAATCCATGCTATTTATATAAACACACTCATTTTACCTTTGCTGAATGCTAGGAAATAAAACAAGAGGATGAACTTGTGAGAAGTATTCGAGCAATCATGTAGTGTTCCCCAATCTTATAAAGCACAAAGAATGAGATGTAATTAAAACTCTTCTAAAAATAACTCAATAGCTTCTTGCATTCTTTAGCAAACATGTTAACTTCTTGGGTATAAACCCTGAAAAAACACTTAAAAAAACAATAATTTCTTCTCATTAACATAGTAGAATGCAAATTCTCCAGCAAGCAGAATGATTTCTTGTTGGAAACACCTCGTTAAGCCAAGTCCTGAGGTGGGATGACTGATAGTGCTTCGCATCTCACGTTGCCTTCTGGATTGTCCGGGAGTCCCTGGGTGTGGTCAATGGTTAATGTATTTGGCTGCTAATCACAGACTTGAGAGTTCATTCGATACAGAGGCACCTTGGAAAAAAAGGCCTGCTGATCTGCTTAGTAAAATAGCCATTGAAAGATCTATGGAGCATATTTTTACTCTGAGTACCAATGAGTTGTAATCTATGTGAGGACAACTGGTTTTGCTTGCCTTAATTATATTAAAATCTTAGATGGTTTGAGCATTTATTTTTGGTAAATCTTGGTTCTTTGTTAGTTGTTTTCTCAGATAACGCTTTCCATTTATGAGCTTACATACGAGCAAAATGAAAAATCTCTTCTGTTTACTGGATGAATGAATGAAGTGGGAGTAATATAAAAGTGATATAGACATGATCTCTGACCCTCACTAACTTCCCAAGGAGGAGAGAGAATCAAGATCTACAGCATCAGCCACCCGAGGTTGATTCTTAGAGGCACAGGCCACATATACCTCTACCCCTCTCCCACCTTTCAAATGAATATTGGCATCACTTGTCTCCCTCATGACATTTTATGCTTTTTTTTTGGCTGTGTGTGATAGTTCCTTTCAATAGACTTTACTTAAAGTTATTGGGTTTGTTAGGGAAGTGACAGGTTATCACTCAGGAGTAGAAATATTCAGGATACAGTTCCCCCCACCCCCCACCCAAATGGATTTGCCTCTTCTCCACTGTGTCTGCAGATGCCCAGCTCCCTCCATCCCTGCCCTCTGCTCTGCTAGGACAAGTATCACAGAGACACCTCACTCCACCAGTAAGCGTTGGTTTGAAGATGTCCGGTTCTAGTTGCATGGGCTAGCCAAACCAGTCCTCCCCATGCTCCTGTTATGTGCTCAGGGGCACTCCACTGTAGCTGCAAGTCTCTTGTCCAAGTGCACTCAGCTTCCTTCTTCTGGGGGCCAGGAAGCCCCGATCTCTGTCGCATACTCTTGGTTCTGCTCCCACTACAGTTGCTGTTTCTCGGACATTGTTCTTGCTATCTGTGTGTCTGTCATCATGGCTCTCTTGTCTGTTGAATTGAGGAAGTCCAGCACAAGGAACTCAGGTCCCAAAGAGGCACTCAACTCCTGGTTCTTCTTTCTTGGTGCTCATGAGATCTCCTTTTCCATCTCTGGAATGGCTCATTTTAAGCCTAACACAACTTTAAGAATGACACAACTGACCAATCCATATGTTAGGGTTCCACACACCTTATTTGCATGGTTCCATCCCCACAGGGTGCTATATCCCTTATTTACATTATTAACAAGTTATCAGTCTCGTTGGTAGGCACATCACATTGGCATATTCTCAACCAGTCATTTGGTGGCAGTTACAAAGACCATGGCTAGAAGGACCATAAATAATTCACTATACTACAGAAGGGGATTCGCTTATAAATAATTTTCTTTATCCAAAATTTGTTTTGGTATCTATCATGTCATTGTAATATTTGAAAGTTTATGCACTGTTTTTAATCTGATGCTAGATATCAAAATGATGTTACTAGGGGCCTTCTCCTACCTGAACTCTTCAGGTAATTCAACTCTTCTTTCTATTAACCATTTGGATCCCTGGTGACATAGTGCTAACCACTAGGTCAGCTGTTCAAAACCACCAGTCAGCTCCATGGTAGAAAGATGCATTTTCTACTCCCAGAAAGAGTTACGGTCTCAGAAATCAGCAAGTGCAATTCTACTGGGCCCTAAAGGGGTGCTAGCAGTCAGCATCAACCCAATGGCAGTGAGTCTGTTTTTTTAGTTTGTTTGATTCTGTTAGCCAAGATGCAAACTATTAGATCTCTTTAATTTATTTCCACCAACACATATTACTCAGAAATGATGTACCAAGACATTAGGCAAGATGCTGGAAATATACAGTACACAATTATGCAGCAGACTCATTTTACACAAATATATAATGTATATTTTAATTAGCTTGTATTTTTATATTACCATTAATGTAAGTTATTTTATTTGTATTTTATTCTTCCATTAATTCAGTTATTTAAAAGCTGTTATCTCTGTTGTAAGTAAAGAGATTAGACGATAAAGCAACATAGCTTCTCTGAGCCCATAAGCTAATGATAAGGGTCTTTCCGTCATGAGAATTCTTCCATTTTTCATTCAGACACAGGTCTCCTTATAATTCTTATCGTAATTTTGTGTGTTTCTTACTGACAAGGCCATACCACATTCCAAAATTCATCTTGGATTAAATAAATTTAAATTTGTATTAAATGTGTTGGCCAGATTTACCAAATCTGTTCCTGTCAAGTTACTTTCAATTCATGATGACCTAACTGTGTCAAAGTGGAGTCACTCCATAGAGTTTTCAATGGCTGGGAGCTTTTGGAATTAGGAGGCACCTTGAGTCAGTCCTCCCCCCCTCCGCCCCCCATCCTTTTGTTCGAACCTTAGTGCTTAAACATTTGCCCTACTCGGGTACTCTCAAGTTTGAGTGGAAAAAAAAAGAGAGCAAACTATTTTTTGGCAGAAAATTGATAAATAAAATAAAAAGTTGTTCTTCTCTTCCTAAAAGAAAAGTTGTTCTGCTCTTCCTCTTCTGTTTTTCATGGTTTCTTTTCTCTGGAGCAGCTGGACGATGCTGTTGGTGTGGTGGGAAGCTGGCACACAGTTCGCGTCCCAGGAAGCGAGAATGAGCTCCATTTAACGGAACTGGAACCATCCAGTCTCTATGAAGTGTTGATGGTAGCAAGAAGTGCAGCAGGAGAAGGACAGCCGGCCATGCTGACCTTCAGAACTAGCAAAGGTGAGTATGATTTACCTTAGGGGAACGAGCTGGATGTCTGATGTTCATTTATTAGTAATTATCATGAGCCCCTATGGCTAGTCGAAATTCTCATATCGAAAATCTCATATCTCATATCTCATGCTTGCATTAGTATTGGCCTTGGGTGGTGCAGTATGAGGGAGTACCCCCCCCCCCAAAAAAAAAAAACAACTATTGCTCATTTGTTGTGTGTGTATGTGTGTGTGTGTGTGGGGGGGGGGATATGCATTTGGAATTTATTCTCCCAGTTCAGACTGCTAATCAAACTATTGAGAGGTCTGGAAAAGATTGCGTAACAGTGTGCAACAAAACAGGCCACAGACGAGGGACTGGTTCTGCCTACGCAGCCATCTCAGTGTGTCAGTGTTGAGCAAGACACAGCTGTGGCGCTCTTGCCCCAGGCTCCTTACTAAGCTAGTATTCCTCGGTGGGCCTTTTTCTCTCTGCAAATGCAGAGGGACGTGGAAGGACAGCGATTTGATGACATAGAAGAGGTGAAGGTTGAAATGAGGGAGGTACTGTCAGCCACCCAAACAGATGAATTTGAAACTTGCTTCCAAGAATGGAATTGCAGATTTGACACATGTATTAACTGAAATGGGGAGAGTACTTTGAAGGAAATAAGGTCATTTTGTAAAAAAAAAAAAAAGAAAGAAAGAAATTACATAGCTTTGAAAAAAAATTCTGGTTTTTTCGAGATACTCTCTCATAAGATACTAAGGTGGGTGATAGTGGGGAAACAAGACAAGGTTCATTTAGTGGAACTTATTTTGTTCTACAGAAGTTAAGACATGCATCAATACCAATTACAAGGCAAAATTTAAGTCATCTGACATTTGCTGAATGTCTCTTGTGTGCCAGGCAAAAAACACAATAGACAAACATCTTTGGAGCTCATGTTTCAGTAGGGAGTGATTTCTGTCCAAATGATAAGCACATTAGGAAGTGGTAAGTGATACGGGAGGCTTATGGGACTGGAATTACAGTTTTAGGCAGAAGAAAAGGCTAGAAGAACACAAAGAACATTCTCTTTGTGAGTTAGCTTGTGAAGTTAGGATGATTTGTAAAGATGCCATTATAACTTGACGTTAAATTAAGACTTTCGTGGTAGAGATAGGAATTCAATAGAAGTGTATTTGAGTATGACACACTGATTGAAAGGAAGCATGATGATGGGCAATAAAACTATTGGCTTTGAAAAAGAAGATCCTTTTGTCTAATTATTGGGACTGCCCAGGAAAAGAATGATTATTTCATTTTTTTTTTAAAGATATCTTGGATTAATTTCCAAAATTAGCCCCTGGTCTTGCACAGGGTCTAACCCGTGACCAAAACCAAACTCACTGCCATCAAGTTGATTCTAACCCAAAGGGACTCCACTTCCAAATGGAAGTGACCATTTGGGTTCCATCTGTCTCCCGCTGAGTGGCTGTTGGGCTCGAACCTGAGACCTTGTGGTAGAAGCTCATTGCAGAGTACATCACACCACCAGAGCTCTTTCTAACCTATAAACACTGGATAATAAGAATGGATTTGAATTTTCTTAAAAAATTACTGTTTCACATTTTAAAATTTAAAGGAAGTTACCTGTGAAGAAACTCTTCAACACATTTTGTATTTTAGAGTTAAGAAATATATATCATAAGAAACTTGCCATCCTTCACTTCTCCGTTTGTGTTATTCTTTTCCATGTGTAAACTAAAATTAGTATAATAACGAAAGTTGCTTTCTTTTAAAGGTACCAGACAAAGATATAGTAATTTTTAAGGCACTTTCTCAGATTTGTTAAATATGTACAATGTAAACCTTAAATTCAGACACTGTTCATATAATGTCACGTTTATATCTAAATATTATTTTCTTACTTTACATATACATAAGCCGTGTTACAGGATTTTTTTTTTAAACATCTCTAGAGAAAGCAGTCTCATCAAAGAACACCCAGGCATCTGCTCCACCCATGGGAGTCCCTAAGCATCCTGCTGACTCAGAAACAGCAAGCAACAACTTTGGAGTGGTACTTACAGACTCCTCTAGACACAGTGGAGGTAAGAGACGTCTTCGTTTTATTCATGTTGTTTGTTTATAAATGATACAGACCTGCTTCAGATTATTTGGGGGTAGAGTCCTGTTTTGATTTTTTATATTTGTATATTTAAGTTATAAGCTTACATTAAAAAGGTTCCTGGTACTAAGTTTTTCTAACTTAATAAAAGTGTTTGTTGTTGTTGTTAATCTGATTAGTCTCATGAATTTTAAATATCTTGGCAGCAAACATTTATAAAAACTGCTTTAGGGCTGAGCCCCGGTGGCGTAGTGGTTGTGCACGGGACTGCGGCCCACTGGGACGGAGGTTCAATTCCAGCAGTGGGGCTGGGCCTCCTACTCCCACCACTGGAGAGCAGTGATGCCCCCCCCCCCAAAAAAAAAACTGCTTTAGTATTCAGTTCTTTAATTGCAATGTATTGAGCTTTTGATAATTGCTCTTAAGTGATACTGCTTCTGGAAAAGGCTTAAGCCTTCATTGTGGAGTTCTAAGAATTTCCAGGCTTTTCCATTTATTTATTGTTTTTCATGTACTACTTTTTGACAAATACTATGGGTTAGGCCATAATAATTAGAATTCTTCCAGAGAACTACTTCTTAACAGGAGCCTCTTTCACTAGAATCCATTCACTTATGAGGAACAGATCAACTATCGTAATCAGACCATTTATATACCATATATATGAAGAGAGCTGAAAATGCAGGAACAAAATAGATCTTACTATTTATCTTTCTGACCATATGAGGCATTTGACTAAACATTGGAACAGCGTAGAGTGGATAGTTCTTACCTTCAAGAGGTTTACAGTGTAATGGATGATATTGACGACGCAATAGCAAAAGTACATGTTATGGACAAACAGAGGGGAATATTAGTTCGTGATGGACTTTTCGCCTTCCGTCTGGGATCCCGAGGCAGCCTTCCTCACACATAGCCACCACTTGTCTCTCAGTGGGACCTGGTGTGGGGCTATAGTGCTTAAACTGGTGTCAGTAGAGCTTCCAGACTCAGAAGGACTTTGAAGAAAAACTTGGTGAGTTTCCTCTGAAAACCACCCAGTATAAACTCTGTGGTCCGTGTTTTCTTGTGATGTGGTTGCCATGAGTCAGCAATGATTTTGATGAGTCATTGTCGAGATAGTGGTGCTGTAATATCACAAGAGAACTATCTGTTATCCCACATTGTATAGCAGAAGGTGAGTTGAAGGCTTACTTCAGCTCCTAGAGCTAAACCTTAACAAACAAGAACCATAAAGTAGCAGGAAAGAAGTGCCATAGCCACAGGCAGCTCCTTCATCAAAGAAACAGATGACTCACATGTTAGATTTCACTTACAGATTTGAGATTTGATTTAATGGGCCTGGGTGCTGAAGGACATAAGGCTAGAGTGGAAAAGTGCCTTTTATGAGTCACTTAAAATTTAGATTTGTTCATGAAATCTACAAAGAATCCTAAAGGAGCTTGAGGAGGGGAAAGGAGGAATGGCACATAGTAAGATTAGGGAAATAAAAAGAATAGTGTCATTGTGAATGGAGGAAGACAAATATAACAGAGTAGGGGAACTGAATCTCTATTGAGTGAGAGGGAGAAATGTGACTTTGGCAATTGACAGTCAAGATTTAGGTTGCAACAGTTTTTAGGTGGAGATTATTGATTTAGTTCTAGAAATCAGAAGTTTGCATTTTTGTAGGTAATGGTAACTGTAAAAAGTTATTTATCTTTGCCATAACTATGAAGAAGGTAAATATTTTTAGTTTAATTTTTACTTTTAATGGTTTTATTGGCATATAACTCATGTAGCATATAATTAAATAATTTTAATATATTAGAAGAGTTTTACAATAATTATCACAATTTTAGAACTTTTGACATACTTTCATATTCATTATTATTATGAACTTCCCAATATCCTTCAACCTTCCCTGACATAACCATAAGGAACTATTAATCTAGTTACCATTTCTATGAATTGCCTATCTTGGATTTCTATAACAAAATTATGCCCAAAAAACCACATAAAAACAACAAAAAATAAAACAAAAGCCTCAATCTAAAAGAAGGCAGACAATAATAGAAACTAGAACAAATTTAGCATAGATTAAAAGGGGAAACATGATATTATGTTACAGTTTAACCTAACTTTATCTACAGTAATCCACTTTCCAGTGCACTCTAAAGTCAAGAGTATTCACATCCCTAATCAGTGGCCTGAAGAAGGGCATTCAGTAGAGGTTTAATCTGCATGGGGACTCTGCAAATGGATTTTCGGCTTTCCGTGTCATCCAAAGCCTTCTGTAAACAAAGTACTGAAAATCTAAGCTCTAATATAATTACCTTCTCTGATCTTTGATTTTTATTTATAGTCCTTTGATCACATGGGCTGGCATGGACCTTCCTTATGAACTTAGTTGACACCTCATTTAAAGGACTGGGTGAGGCAAATCTTGTAGACCCCAGACACTTATTTTTGATGGACAAGCGCCATCTTTTTTTTTTGGGGGGGGGGGAGCGGCGGCATCACTGCCCTCTGGTAGTGGGAGTAGGAGGCCCAACCTTTGCTCTGTGGAGCTGGAAGTGAACCTCCATCCCAGCAGGCCGCAGTCCCACACACAACCGCTACGCCACTGGGGCTCAGCCCACCATCTTCTTTTTTCAACACACTTTGCTATACATCCATATCTATGTTAATCACTTTGTGAGGTCAGGGCATGTATTGAACAGGCCTAATAACTGGTAGTTCTTAGACTAGGGTTTATGATTAAGTATGAGCACAAAACTCATTCATATATTTGAGAAAAAAATTTAATCTGCATGAAACATTTAGTAATTGTAATATTATAATTAATCTAGCCAAAGGTATAGATTTAATAAAACACACATGTATAGGAAAGCTTTTTAGACTAAAATATATGAGATGTTCATTTATATGGGTTAAAATTTTAAATAACTGAGTCCTATTTAGAAAGCAATGGTGGTTTAACACAAAGTTAAGATCTCAGGAGCATTTATTTACTAAGGCCAAACATTGTCTGCTGGACTAAGATGTCACAAAACGTAGGAAAATAGCATCTACATAATAGTGGAACTACTGGATGGGTGGAGAGAAGGTGGGGTAGAGAGACAGAACCAACTGCAAGGATCTACATATGACCTGTCTGGAGAATGGGCATTAGGGGAGTGGGCTGAGGGAGGTGTCGGGCAGAGTAAGATATGACAGAATAATAATAATTTATAAATTATTGAGTGTTGATGGTGGAGGGAGAGCAGGGGAGGAGGGGAGGAGTTGGAAAAGCCAATACCAAGGGTTCAAGGGAAAAGGCGGATATTTGAAGAATGATGATGGCAGCGGACGTGCAAAGGTGCTTGGCACAGTATGTCTGTTTATGTATTGGAAAAACACGATGTACGAGCCCCCAATAAATGATTTTTAATTAAAAAAAAAGAAATGTGAATGAAGGGAGACAGTAGATGGTGTAAGATATGAAAATAATAATAATTTATAATGTATCAAGGGTTCACAGAGTGGAGGAGTAGGGAAGAGGGGGAGGGAGGGGAATTAGATCTTATACCAAGGGCTCAAGTAGAAAGAAACTGTTTTCAAAATGATGGCAACATATGTTCAAGTGTTTTTTTTATACAATTGATGTATGGATTGTTATTAGAGCTATAAGTACTAATAAAATTATTTATAAAAAGAAATAATTCAGAAAACAATAAAAAACAATAAATTTTAAATGGGTCAAAAGGGAGAACAAATGATAAGATGTTAAATTTTAACCTAATCCCATCTGCACGCATCCACTTTCCGGTGCAATCTAATGCCAAGACTATTCCCATCGCTGGTCAATGGTCAGAATGAATTCACTAGAGACTTAATCCCCATGGGGACTTTGGGCTTTCACTCTCATCCATAACCATCTACAAACCTTCCCCTCACAATTTAAGCTCTAAGTCACATGGTATCAAACACCAAAGGACACACTTGAGTAAGAAATCTTATCTGTGTAAGATTGTTGGCACAGCCTTACCTGCAAATCAGTTCTCATCACACAGCAGAAGATACATTCAGGGGCAAAATCACATGTGTGTATGGAATGCAAGTAAGACTTTATCCAAAATTCACATCTCATCACACATCAGAGGACACACTCAGATGAGAAACCTTACAGAAGCAGAGATGTGGGCGAGGTTATAGTTGCAAGTCAACACTCATTGCACTTTGGATGATACACTCGGAGAAGCCACGTGTCCGTAAGTAGTGTGGGCACGGTTCCAAGAAGTCATATCTCCTCACACTAGGGAGACAAGCATGTGTGTAAGTGTGGGTGACACGGCTGTGGTCAAAAGTCACATCTCATCAGACACTCAAGGATACACTCCGGTGGGCAACCTTACATGGGCAAGGATTGTGGGTGATGTTTTAGCTCCAAGTCAACTGTCATCACCCCTCAGAGAGCAGAGTAGGGAGAGTATGGAACCCCAGGTGTAAGGAGTACAGGTGAGGCTCATTGGTGAAACCAAATCCTAGACACCAGAGGACATAGTCAGGAGATGCTACATTTGGTATTAAAAATGTGGGCAAGACTTTACTCACCAATCAAATTTTCTTTCCCACCAGAAGAAACACTGTGGGTTTGCACTGTGAGCAAAATGTGTGTAGGGAAGCTTTATCTGTAAGCAAAGACTCATTAGACATCAGAATCTTGCTCCAAAGAAGCCCCGTGTTTGCAGTGAATATATCAAGACTTTAGGTGTTATTTGCTCTTCATACACCAGAGGAAATGGAACAGATTTGTGTGGCAGGGGAATAGAAAAGGATTAGGGACAAAGGCGCACTTCATTGTACCTCAGATAGTAGGTTTATGTGGACAGGGAGAATGTCTGTTGTTTTCAAGGCAGGTTTACCTCTTGCACAAGAAGACACAGGAGAAGAGTTGTAAGAACAAGATCTATTGAGGGAACTTGATTTCTGTGACCTTTCTTACCTGGTATAGGAAGACAAAATGTTGCCACCACAAATCAGGACTTCACCTCTGAAAGAGAAATCTGGCTGCCTGTGCTCTGAATAATGATAAAGGTGTCAGTAGTAACTAACTACACAAATGTTTGCATTCTATAACTAAGTGGAAGAAGAAAACTAGAAGCTTTGTCTACTAGGATTGGTTGACGATTTTTCTTCATACAAGATCTTTCCACAAGATCTTTCCTTTTTTTGTAGTAAAATTTACCTTTACTAAAACTACACACACAAACAAATTAAAAGTTCTAATACATTTCAAAGTTCTAATTTTCTAATACAAATCCCTCCTTCTGTCTGGAGTTTTATTATTTATAATCCTTGGAACACACAAGCTGGTGTGCTTTTTCCATATGCAAGTAGCTGGCACTTCACTTAAATGGTTGCTTGTTTTAAGTTGCCAATTATTGGGTGATGAATTTTACTTGATTTAAATGTAAGGAAGTTCTCAGGTCTCATTTAAAAAAGGATTTACTAACAGTTCTATCCATTCTGTTTCCATTGCTTTCTAACGCAAAAGGAATACAGTAAGTATTGCTCAAGTTGCCTGTTTCGCATATATATTTAGCCCCTTAAGCAACTTGTTTTTAACTTGTCACAGTTTTCTTTATATAAGTATTCCATGCCTTTCTTTATATAAGTATTCCATGCATTTCTTTCTTTCTATTTGTAGTCCACCTCTCATCTGTCAGTTGGTCTTACTGACGTGGATAGAGTTTTGTTGCAATGCTGGGAGCATTCCTACTAGTAGTATGTCAAGCATCAGCAAGATCACCCATGATGGACAGATTTTAGTAGAACTTCTAGACTAAGACAGACTAGGCAGAAAAGCCTGACAATCTACTTCCAAATATTAGCCAGTGAAGCTCACATACATTACAACTAAATATTGTCCAATGTAGCGCTGGAAGGTGAGCCCCTAGCTGAGGCATCCCGAGGAGGGTGATGCAGCAGCAACGCTGGGCAGAGTATTGCCATGAACCACAGTCAGCTTAATGGTTCGTGACAATAACATACATACATATATACACACACACATACACACACACATATATACACACACACACATATACACACACATTTTCTGATTTGAAGAGATTTTGCTTGAGGCTCATCAAAATAATGTAATCATGGCTTAATGTTCCAATTCTAGAAATTTGATTCCACAGCATGCCAAAAGATAGGCAGTCTGTCTGTGAATAAGCTCACATTTACAGCAGCCACAGCCGATGCAAGTAAACCAGACTGGCAATTTACTAATTTGCAATGTAATCATTATGCAGACCTCCAAAATGTAACAGCACTCTTCTTACAGGAGCCAAGTGGAAAGCCCACTGAAACCACCAAGTTGCTTGATCAGTAGGGGAGTTACCTATATGATCCAAGTGGCTGAATTTAAGCCTGGTAACACTAGGGCCTGGAAGTCTACACTGTATATTGGAGTACTGCTCTCCTGTCCTGGCAGTGCTAACGAAAAACTGCTAGATATTAGTCCTCTGCCATGATTTTGCTACATGTTCAGGTCAATCATCAGTTTTTTGATAGCATCTTTCTTAACGACCTATCCTATCTTTCTGCTTTCATCCTGAGCAGCATGCTCTTCCTATTATTATCAGTATTGGTTTTATTTCAATTTACTGCTTTCAAATTGTAATTTGGAGTTGCATTTCTAAAGCTTGGGTGTGTTAAGAAAAGATACAATAGGAATTGCTAATTATGTGTGCATTGGTATAGTGAATGTGTTTTACACAGCTTGGATGAATATAGAAAAATATTTAAATGAGATAACAATTATGGAAATTTATTGTAAATTATACATTCAGTCAGAGTTGATGTATCAAACAATGATTACACATATATCATTTTAGCTGTGAGTTTTCAACTTCTCTTTATATTCTACAGTTTGTCATTTTGTTCCCCATTATCTTTTTTATCAGATGATAGGAAAATAGTTATAATACTATCAATTCTGGCTAAAGTTTGATGAAGAGCCTTCAGTTAATCTTTTTCTTTCATTTTACAATGAATTTTTAGGAATATGTAAAAGTAAAATGACATAGTTAACTGCTTTATCACCAGAAGCTTCTGCAGTTAGCATTTTGTCAATCTCATTAATATTTTTTTATTCCAAATACCGTGAGTTATTAAAATGAATGTTTCTGTTTTTAGTTCCAGAGGCCCCCGACCGACCCACCATCTCCACAGCATCAGAAACCTCAGTATATGTCACTTGGATTCCGCGGGCCAATGGGGGTTCACCTATCACTGCTTTCAAGGTGGAGTATAAGCGGGTACGGAATAGCGACTGGCTCGTGGCAGCTGAAGATATCCCTCCCTCCAAGCTCTCCGTGGAAGTCCGTAGTTTAGAGCGAGGTAATTTTATCCACGTTTCCGTTTTTCTCAGCAGGCTTGATTTTAGCTGCATCATTTCCCAAATTCTTATATTTTTCTAATTGTTGAAATAATATGTGCTGATTACATAAAGTTTGAAAATAAAGAAAAGGTAAACAGTAATCTACTGGAATCCATCACCCAGAAGTCATCACCATTGTTTACATTTTGGTGCATTTCTCTCTCACCTGAATTTTCTTTTTAGTATAAGTCAGGTTATGCCATAAATATTTTTTGTTATGCTCATTCCTCTATATTATAGCTACATGTTTTACAATATCATTTAAAGTTCTAGCAAAAACTCAATTTCTAATGCCTATGTAATTTACTACTTATTTAACCTTTACTCCTAGGTTTTAGATTATTTTATACAAGTTTATATATAACAACAAGTGATATAAATGTATGCATATAAATCACTATTTTGTTTTCAGTGAAAGTTTACACAGAAAATTGGGTTCTTATTCGACAGTTTCTATGCAGAATTAGTTCCATTTTTCACAACATGTCAGCATTCTCATTACACGTGTTCCGATGCTTCTGTTACCAGTGCTTTAGTTTCTCATCACCTCCCACCCCCGTGCCCACCTTGCCTTCTATCTGTGTAAAATGCAGATAGAGTCATCAGTGTGATGACTCTCCATAACTCAATTTTTTTAATACGAGATCATTTTATTGGGTGCTCATACAACTATTATCATAATCAATACATACATCAATTGTATGCAGACCACATTTGCACATTTGTTGCCATCATCATTCTAGAAACATCCTTTTTTTACTTAGGCCCCTGGTATCAGCTCCCCATATTTCCCCTCCCTCTCACTACCTCTCCTCCATGAACCCTTAATAATTTACAAATTATCATTATTTTGTCATATCATCCACTGGCCTATGTGTCCCTTCACCCACTTCCCTGTTGTTCCTACCCCAGGGAGGAGGTTATATGTAGATCCTTGCAATTGGTTCCCCACTTTCTACTCCACCTTCCCTCTACCCTCCTGGTATCACCACTTTTATTTTTCAAGAAAAATAATTTTTATTATTCTTGAATAGGGTAACATTTCATGTTGCATCCTAACTAGTTGCCTTTTTTTTTTTCAATAATTTTATTGGGGCCTCTTACAGCTCTTATAACATTCAGTACATCATTTGTATCAAGCATATGTGTACACATGCTACCATATTCATTTCTAAATATTCTCTGTTTGAGCCGTTGGTATAAGCTCCTCTTTCCCCTCCTTTTTTTTAATAAATCATTTTATTGGGGACTCATACAACTCCCATCACAATCAATACATGCACAATTGTCTGCAGGCCACATTTGCACACTTATTACCATCATCACTCTCAAAACATCCTCCCTTCACTTAGGCCCCCAGTACCAGCTTCTCTTATATCTCTCCCCTCCCCCAACGCGCTCGCCCATGAACCCTTAATAATTTGCAAATTGTTACTACTTTTTCATATCGTACACTGTCTGATGTGTCCCTTCACTCACTTCCCTGTTGTCTGTACCCCAGAGGAGGTTATTTGTAGATTCCTGAAATTGGTTCCCCATCCCGGTATCACCACTCTTACCATCATACCATAAACAATTTTGATAAAAGTTATGATCTGTTTTTTCTTAATTTTCATAATCATTGCCTTTCATTATTAGGATTTTTATAAATTTGAGCTCTGAATATCTGTGAGTGAATAGGACATCAATAAATTCCATGCTAAAACATTGTATATAGAATACATTACTAATGATAAAGATAATTTTAAATCATTTGTTATAGCTCAGATATGTCTTTAACTTGGAGAGTGCTTTAAAGTGTTGACTTTTGAGTTCCCATAGATTCTTTTTTTAAATATAGTGCTGTACTCATGAGTAATAATCCTTTCTTTTCCTGTGCCAATCTGTTACTTCACTACAAAGTCATCGCCGGGTTTTTTGCATTCAAGATTTAAAGAACATGTCAGTGTGATAGTATCAGGGAGTTCCCTAGCCTCAGCTGGTCTAGTAAATTTGGACTTAGGTAGAATTTGAGTTCTGCTCTGTTTTTTCTCTGTTCTACCCAGACTCATCTATGGTGGTCCTGATCAGAATGGTTGGTAGTGGTAGCCCGGCACCATCTAATTCATCTGGTTTCAGGGTAGATGACGTGTTGTGTTTTGTATGGACTATTAACCCTATAGACTACTTTTTCTCAAAAGACTTTTGGTTCCTTTTTTCTCATTTGCTGCTACTGAGTAGAAGATAATTGTTGTATCTTAGCTGACTCCTTGCAAGCCTTTAAGACTTCAGATGTTTCTCACTTTACTGTGATAGAGCATCCGTTTTAAGACTTACTGTGTCAATTGACTGAATTCTCCCATGAGGTTAAGGTCCTAAGCCTTCAAATTCAGGAAACCACTCTAGCAAGGGTTGTATCTAAGAATTATCTATAATTGTGTCCTCCATGAATATGCATGCATGTGCACACATACCTGTACATATATAGATACTTCTCTTTGTGCACACATATGTACAAACCTATTCTTACCGCTACACATCTATGAGAGTAAGTAAAAAATTGTTTCTTAAAAAAGACTTGAAAATCATTATTAAAAAAAAACATCAAAACTAAGCTGTTATTTCTCAACCTTTTCTAGATATAGATCCTTCTGAAGGAGGTATTTTCATTTTTCTAAGCCTTCCCTAAAGAATTGTGTACTCTGGAATTTATACCACATCAAAATGACAGTTTTGGCAGCCTCAAGGGACTCAATGTTTCTTTCTTTTAAATGTTCTTTGCATTTGGGGAACAAAATATTCTGACGGGGAAAGATCAAGGCTATAAAGGGTAGCTGGAGTGAGGTTCCCCCAAAGATTCTTGTAATATACCTTATTTATCGGATGCATTCCCCCCCCCCAAAAAAAAGTGAGGGGAAAATGAGGGTGCATCTTATGGTCTGAAGGTGTGGTACCTCAGAACAGTTGTTTATGATCCCATGTGCCTGCTTACTGTCCGCTGCAGTTTGCGTGCTCTGGATTGCTGTGTGTTCTTGGGAAGTCCTCCCTCCTGGAGACTCAATGTCAGTCAGGTCACATGATTGGCACAGCATACACTTCCCCTCATTTGTTAATGAAAGTGGTTATGGTACTTAACACCACTGTTGAGTTTATGCTGTTAAATATTACTATATTTTGCTTTATTTTAATAAATATTCTAGCATACTGGTACTATGTGGTTCAGAATATTTTTCTCTTGTTTTCCTGCTCTAAAAACTGGGTGCATCTTATGGTCAGGTGTGCCTTATGTTCTGAAAAATATAATAATCCCCGAAGCCACCTATGTATCAACTGGGACCCTAGGAGAAATACTTTTGACTTAACCTCTGCAGATATGTGTGTGACTGCACACTTTTTTTACTTATTTTTTTCCAGTTAGTTTTGATGTTGCTCCCAAATTATGTTTGTCATATTCTTCAACAAAATAGCATCTGCTAGACTGAGCCCTGGTGGCGTCGTAGTTGTGCGTGGGACTGAGGCCCACTGGGATGGAGGTTCAATTCCAGCAGCGGTTCCACAAGAGCAAAGCCTGGGTCTCCTACTTCTACCACCAGAGGGCAGTGATGCCCCCCCCCAAAAAAAACCCAAAAAAATAGTATCTGTTATCACTAACACATAGTAGCTTTCTTTTTTTTTCTTTCAAAGGAAAAATAACCTAGTTTGGGGACAGGTAGCATAATTAATACTGTATCTGATGGTATATCTTTAAAGTAATATGATTAAAAGAGAAAACATGAGTACTCCTTATTCTCTACCTATTGCTCCACATTAGACATTGTTCATCTTTCATAGTATTCTCTCCCACTGTTGGAATATTGATCACAATATCTTGGGACAGCCACTACCAGTTGATGGAAGTTGGGGAGTTAGGCAACTTTAGAATGTTTTGTTAGAATGAGTAGCAATTTAAGCAGTGTTACCATTTTTTGTACCTCTCTCATTGTCTTCTTATAATGTTTTGAAAGTTGTGTGTTTTTTCTTAATTCCCCAAAAGGTTCAACATACAAATTTAGGGTCATTGCCATCAACCATTATGGTGAGAGTTTTCGAAGCTCAGCCTCTCGACCTTACCAAGTAGCTGGCTTCCCCAATCGTTTTTCCAACCGTCCAATAACTGGACCTCACATTGCATACACAGAAGCTGTCAGTGACACTGAGATCATGTTGAAGTGGACGGTGAGTAAAACATCTCCTCCAATTCGAACATCTTCTGTTTTGGTAATGTTAAAATAAACGTAATATCCTCCCAACACAAGACTGCTAACGGCAAGTTGTTGAATGTTTGATTTAGGGGAATTGAGGACCACAACTATATATCTGAAGAACACATAAATGAGGCAGGGTTAAAAATCAAGTGATCTCGTTGGTTTTCACCCTAATGCTGTCATTTTCATAATTTATGCTTTTGAACAAATATTCTTTTATGTTTTTTGACCTAGTGGAGTATGTTGTTTCATTTTTTTGTTCAGCTCTCCTAGTTACCTTTCAAAGTAGTTGACTAAATAAAAAATGATTATTAATGATGCTTTAAAAATAAAAGTAGAAAAACATTATCAAAAAAACAAATCTTAATAGATGTGAAAATCACACTTATACTTGTTTTTCATAAGCTTTTGCTTTTCATTTTATTTGCTTTCAGTACATTCCATCCAGTAACAATAACACTCCCATTCAAGGATTTTATATCTATTATCGGCCAACAGATAGTGACAATGACAGTGATTACGAGAGGGATGTTGTTGAAGGTAGGTCTGGCTGGGATCCCAGTAGAGGATGTATAACAACAATGAAATTTATCAGCTTGGAATGTGATAGGATAAAAAAGAAGTTTAAAAATGAAATGACATGTGCCATTGCTGTTGAACTTGTCCCCTCAACTAGAACACTTTTCCAATTTAATGTAGATAAAATTCTATATGTTAGTTGTGGTAATGGGGAGTTAAAATAATACAGAGTAGCTATGATCTGTCAGTAGTTCATCTGAAAAAAAATGTTTTCTATTTCCTTTCAATGCCTTAGTATAAAAACGAGTTATGAAAAAAAAAGCGAGTTATGCTTTTTGACTATGTATAAGAAACAATATGACAACTGACCAGTTTTATTGAAGATTAGGCTTTAAAGAGTCTACACCATGAGCATGCTGTCCCCGTGTTGAGCGATACCAAGGAGTTGGAATGCAGGTGGAGGTAAAACAGCCACAATAACAAAAAGTATTGAAACTGTGCCTTTCTGTTGCATTGAAGATAAAATGTGGAATTGGCCTGTGGTCTCAAGGTCCCACTGACTCTTCCTGGCCTCGGGCCACACCTTCAGTTAGGTCTCACATGCCTTCCCCTCTCTGGCTTGGTGCGAATCCCGCTGACGTTTCAGGTTCTCTGTGTGCACCAAGACTTTGCTTGTCTTCATGTTAGTGCCTTTGCTCTAGTGTGCTCCTCGCCCAGCTCTTGGGAAGCACTCTGCTGTCTCCTCCTTACACTTGATCCCTTCAAAAAAAGCCTCCCTGTCACACCTACTCTCTTCTCCATCAGACATTTTTGTTATAATTGCCAGCTGTACTTTTCCTATTTATTTCATAGAATTTGTCACTGTTGTGTGTAGATATGAAATTATTTGCTTATAGTTTGTCTTCACTAAATATTAACCTCCTGGTGGGCAGAAGACCCTTCTCCCAGTTCTGTGACCCCAGGGCCACAATCGCGAGGTGTTTAATAGAAATTGAAGTCCTTAAAGAGTAATGGAATGACTAGGGATGTTCAGACTAGGAAAAACAAAAAAACCTCCAGGAAGCACCATAAATTACCCCAAACCTCCAGCTCCGGTCCATCAAGTTGATCCCAACTCTCATGACCCTGTAGGACAGATTTGAGGTGCCCCTTTGGGTTCCCAGCACTGTAAATCTACACGGGAGTGGAAAGGCCCCTCTTTCTTCTTCTGAGAGTTTGTAACTCTTAACGTGGGGTTAGCAGCCCAGCACTTAAGTCTACGACGCTACCAGGGATGCTCTTCAGATATGTACAGACCATGATGTACAAGCGGAAAAAACTCTATGGGGAGGGGGAAATTGAAAGGAAATAATGTTATTTAAGAATTTTCTGATGGATGTGGTGCCGTCATGCTCTCCCGAGCCAGACGAGGGACGGACATTCGCGGTGAATGGGGCCGCCCTGTCCATGGGCCCCACGCCTCTGACCGCCACGCGAGGTGGTGCGTGCGGAGCGCAGTGCGGAGCCGGGTTCGCCCTCACACACTCGCACTTTCGGCTGCAGGGCTTGGGCGCGCGCGCGCACGTGTGTGTCGCTCCGTCCTGGACCGGCCTCTGCAGGGCCCCTGGAGTGCTCCAGGTTGTCCCCTCAGGTCAAGCAGCGATGAAAAAAAATTTTTATTTTTCTGTACAAACCCCCAATAAAATGATTTTTAAAAAGAATTTCCTAAAAGATACATCATGAACTAGGTTCCCCTGCAAAGTACTGAGCTCCTTCATTGTTCAAGTGTTGAGTAAAGGCTGAATGCCCATTTCTCAATAATACCATTTAAGGGATTCTTGCTCCGGGAGCAGATTTAACGTTCAGGGCCTTTTTCCACTCCACGATTCTGAGTCTTCAACATTTCCAGTGTCTTAACGCATTTTGTCAGGAGCCCTGGTGCGGTAGAGGTGAGGTGCTGGTCTGCTAACCACAAGGCCAGTGGTTTGCCAACCACAACCGCCAGCTGCTCCACAGGAGAAGGGCTGGGCTTTCCACTCCCTTCCAGAGTTGACAGTCTCGGAAATGCACACGGGGGTTCGACCTTACCCTGCAGGGTCATTAGGAGGCGGCATGGAGTCCATAGCAATCAGTTTGGTGTGGTTTTTGCCCCCGTGAGAGAAACCAGCAGGGGCAGTTCAGCTTGTCCTGTAGGGTCGCTGTGAGGAGAAATCAATGCAGTGGCCCTGCTTTTGTTTGTTTGTTTTGTAATTAACTCAGAAAATAGCCCTAGGCCAAGATTGCTTTTGTATGACTTTTTGACTTCAGAATTTGCATACAGTTTTTTTTACAAGGAAAGGAATACTTTAGATGTGCCATATCATATTTCTTTAAATGTTAGGGCATTCTTTTTAATGTTCAGCCAATGGAATTACTTTTGCCTAATGCAATAAAAAGTTCAGTCAATATATAGTACATTGTAGATGCTCAGTACATATTTGTTGAATGAAGAAATGAATCTCTTGATTTTTTTTTTATAAAAGTTGCTGATTTTCCTTTTTCACTTTGGAAAGGTAGAAAAATTAGTTTCCAACATCTACAATAAGCATAAAGAATTGAAAAATGATAGTGGTAATATTTTTCCATGCTCCTGAAGTGAAGACAGTAGCGACTTTTAGGGAAGAGTAGTAGGGCTTTTATAATACCAATAGCTTTCCACCTTTTTTGTGTGTGTGGGTATCACTGCCTCTGGTGGTCGAGGGCGCTACCCAGCCGCCGCTGGATTTGAACCGCCAAGCTCGCGGGTTGCAGTTCCGCACTCAACCACTTACGCCACCGGGGCTCAGCCCTACCTTTCTACTTTTTAACTTCACCAAGTTGCACAATTATGTTGACCTACTATGCTTCTATATAAAAACCATATATTAGAAAATGAATGGGAATATAATAGTGACTTCTGCATTTTAGTTATAGATAGATTTTTATTTTAGTTCAGGTGGATTAGAATTCAAGTGTTGATATTTTTAATTGTAAAACATTTTAACAAAATTAAGCATCTATTATAAAAATAGTTATAAGCAAAGCATTTGCAAGTAAGCTTTACATCTGTACCTGTCTTGTACCTGTACCTGTCTTGTTCCATCTCTGTCTCCTCATTCTACCTGATTTTTAGTTCTACACTTTAGAAGTATTCAGTGGTGAGCCATTTTAAAACTATATTATCTCTAGTTAAATTTTTGAACTTTTATAATATTTACGAATATTGAGCATGAGATAAAAAATTAATGAAATCTTTGTCTTCAGTAAGTGTTTGCAAATGTAGTTCTGCTGTATGGTTTACAGAGAGCTTGTTTATAAATGGAATATCCTGAGTCGTTAGCTGTTTAAGTAGGCTTCGCTGTTCTGTGTCATTTGCTGATCCTCTATTTTCAAGTTTATGCATTTGAAACTCTTTTTTTGTGGTAGCTAGAAAGTATTGGTTTGTTCTCTGAAACCGCGGAACATAAGCTTTCATCCCTTATGCATTCATTTTTTAAAAGAATTTTTAGTAAAATTTCTTCCTATGAAATGAAGTTTTGGGCTGAGCCCCAGTGGCGTAAGTGGCTGAGTGCGAGACTGTGGCCCACAGTCTTGGCAGTTCAAATCCAGCAGCGGCTCTCAGGAGCAGCGCTGGGTAGCTCCCACGACCACCAGAGACCCCCCCCCCCCAAAAAAAAAAAAAAGAAAAAGAAATGAAGTTTTAGATCACTTCTGTGTATTGACCAATGCTTTTAAAGCCTTTGAAGTAAAATCTGAAATGCAATTTAATTTTAACAAAGAAGAACAAAGAAGTTTTTGCATTTTTTAAATTAAATTGCCCATTTAAATGAACTGTAGATTTTCCTGCATATCAATGTTTCTGCAGTGAATGCTTTGACCTTATAAGCTAGTTTGAGTTCCAAATAAATAAACCATCAGTCATCATGACCTTATTTAAGTTTGTGCTTTTGTTTTCCCTGTGGGAAATTCTCACTTCCTAAAATACTCAGCCATGACGGCAGGGTAGTAGGTTTCTGCTTTTGGTTTTACTTTTTATTGTGCCTGTGGAAGACCCTGTAGAACAAATCTGTTTTCCTCCCCACATTTCCTATGTATTTTGTACCATGTCATTTATTGTAAATCTCCACAATGGATCGTTACTGTTTTCACTTTTTCTTGTGTTTTCTATTTCCATACTTTTTTTGAATTTTCCCCTGACTCTTCAGAATTTTGCTCTTGGGAAAATACTGCCTCTTTTATCTAAAATGACTGGTGATGTTAAGTGCTGTGTCCCTTTCCGGTGTTACTATTCACCTTATAGATCTGCCTTCTGAAAATGGGAGGCCTGAGGGCATTTTCAGTTACAGACTTGAAGGATACACAAAGGTCATATTGCTTTGGGAGTTCTACCACTCTCTAGTTGACTAGTTATCCTGGTCTTTTTCATTATGTTGAATTTTGTTCCACATTTTCCCTCCCTTCTAATATGATCCCTGTCTGAGCAGCTAGCAGTACTAGGTAGAGAGCATCTAATTAGGGTCCCAGGGTTGTTTCCTTTCCATATATAGCTGCTGATTCGTTTTTCCTGCTCTTTAAAGAACAATTCTGTTATCTATTTCAGGGTTGGATTATATCTATAGGTGTCTCAGGGTGATTTTCATTTTCACAATGTTAATTTATCTGATCCATGAACATGGTATATAATTCCATCTCAGAAGGTCTCTTCTAATGAAAAGTTGTTTATTAAGCAAAGGGTATTCTTTCACCATTTTAATCATTGAAAGACTTATCAATGGACTTATCAAAAGACTTATCAATTGGGAGGGGGAAATTGAGCTGATATCAAGGGCTCAAGTAGAAAGAATACAGTATGTTTTGAATATGTACAAATGTACTTGACACAATGGATGGATAGATGGATTGTGATGAGAGCTTTAAGACCCCCTAATAAAATGATTTTTTAAGATGAAAAATTATCAAAACAGTTGAATTATTAATCTAACAAAAAGGGAAAGATAGACTGATTGCTACTAATCCAAAAAGATTATTTCTGAATCCAACATTTTGGAAGCACAGTTTAATTTTACCTTTACTAGTGCTGAAGTGCTGCCACTTGCTTGAATTGGGTGCTGTCGAAGAATACTGAAAGCTTCATGGACTGTGCTAAAAGGACAAACAGCTCTGTCTTGGAAGACGTATAGCCAGAGTGCTAGAATGTGAGACTTAGCCTTATGTACTTTGGACAGATCGTCAGGAGAGATCAGTTCCTGCAGAATGACATCATGTTTGGGAAAAATAGAGGGACAGTGAAAAAGAGGAAGGCCTTCAGGAGATGGACTGACACCAAGACTGCAAGAGGGGGCTCAAGACTAATTGTGACGATGGCTGCCGGAAAGAACAGTATTTTGTTCTGTTGTGCATAAGATCGCTGTGGGTTGGTACTGACATGGTGACCCCTAGTAGCAATAACATGTAGTATATGATCATTTTTTTAGTACTCTAGTCTAAGGAAAAAGTATTTTTCTGTTAGTTTTTGAGGTAAGATTCTTTCTGGGTCTTCTGTACCTTCGCTGTGAGTCAAAGTCAAGTGGATGACAGTGGGTTTGTTTTGCTTAGATGCATTTGTACATACAGTTACAGGCTTCTTGGGTCTTTCAGTGGCCCTTGACCCTACAGTAATTAGAATATTTCCTTATAAAATAAGAATCTGAATGTGTAAAGAGGTGGCTTGCAGCTTTAAATATCTTTATCTGTGTTGAATTAGAAAGGACCCTGATCATAACTGGTCTTGCCAGCCAAGTGATGTATGGTGTGTGTGTGTGTGTGTGTGTGTGTGTTGTTTCATGTTGTTTTGCCCTTCTATAATTAATTCTTAAATAAGTTGGTGGTATAATTGGATTTCTAAGAAACATTGAAATAGTTTGAAGAAGAATTAGCATGCACATGCTGGAAGAGTTCATTGATCTAACAGAAGTGGCTGTGTGCATTAAAGTTGGTGACAAGGCCATACAAGTTAAAATAGAGAGTGACATATACTGGGGAGTCAACTGTAAAGTGTTTCTAGACAAATTGTTGGCAGTATACCACTGATAATGGAATTATTCGTTAGAGATACTTTTGTGGTTTGGAGGCTCTGACTCAAAAGAGAAGAAACAGTAGGAGCAATAGCCAAAAATTTTCCTCGTAAGGTCCCATTTGCTGATCTTATATATGGTATTGTCTTCTGCCAAGAAGACTTAGAGAACTGCTGTGTTGGGTAAAATATGAATCCAGAGGACTTGAGACTTTTTGCCTCTGTGCTTTAAGCTAACGTGCATTTTAGAACAAACCATCACTCTATTTTTAAAATGAGATTGTATTGTTACCAACAAACAAATGTAGCTCTCATTCAATTTATATTTTCACTTTTCTCATGATATGCTCTTTATCTCTTGTGGGTTGTTAAAATGCCTAAATAAAAACAATTGTATAAATAGCACTGCATCCAATCTCATCTTGAAAATATCTGCATTATCATGTAGGTTTCTTGAGGTTTAAACCTTACCTTTTATTTTTCTTTTCTAGGCTCAAAGCAGTGGCACATGATTGGCCATCTGCAGCCAGAAACCTCCTATGATATTAAAATGCAGTGCTTCAATGAAGGTGGAGAGAGCGAGTTTAGTAATGTGATGATCTGTGAAACCAAAGGTAGGAGATGAGGAAGGGATCGTGCTTTGTTCTTGCTCAATGGGAGAACCCTAAATTCTGGATTATTCTCCCTGATTGTGGATATATTTATCTAAGGAAATGAATGTCTTGCACTACTTTCTAAGTAATACATTCAGATCACACCAACAGAAAGTGTAATGTATGGCCTTAGTATATATCTTCTTTCAAGTGAGGAATAGCTTACTTCTTTGAAGGGAAGCCTCATTTTTCTTGCTGGTTAGCGATGTTTCACATAATTAAAGTGCTAAAAAATCTAACTCTAATTTAGTATTGCTTGTTGGAGCATTTCTCTTTAAATAGAGACTACTTTGCTTCTTGTGAGAGGCATAACAGGAAGCATCGTGCACAACATAATAATAGTAAAAGTGCTTGGCCACTTCACAAGTGCCATTTTACATTGATGAACTCATTTCATCATCATCACAAGCTTTGCTACACACATGATCATCCTCTCTGTTTTCAACAAGCAGAAACTGTGGTTCGTGGAGGTTAACATTTTACAGCTAATGGCAACTGGAGAGGCTGGGATATGAGCTTGGGCAGTGTCTTTCAGAAATTGGGTTTTTAACCACTGCCTTGTTAGAACATTATAGCATCAAGAGCATGCTTTGGGGACAGAGAGAACAAGGTTCGAGTCTCTTGTGATTGACCATTTTTTAATTACTGCTCTGATACCAGTGAATTAGATATAAGTATTTCATTTACATGAACAGTTTTCATATCTGGAAACTTAATGTTCTGTGAGGTTGTGTGAATTATAGGTGATGGTTCTCCAGTCCCTGGATGGTACCGATTAATAAATGTTCAGTTACTAACCAATAGGTTGGCAGCTTTAATCCCCACAGCCACTGTGGAAGCAGGTCCTGGTGATCCACTCAATAAAGAGCACAGCCATTGAAAACCTTATAGAGCCAGTTCTACTCAGATACACAGGGTTTTGCCACGAGTGTGTCAACGGGAGGTTAGTTGGTTATGTTTATTCCAAGACTCCAAAGCCATAGATTCTAATAACAATCCATGAGCATGAAATACATAATTTTGAGTCTAATTTTGCACAAGATATGTTAGATGTAAAAATTTTTATATCATCTATAAGTTGAATGCATTTATTTCAACACACATTTGAGTCTTCTAAAAGTAGAATCATAGCAAGTTACATTACCCCAAGTGCCTATGTTTCTGTACTCTTTGTAATTGCTCTAAAAGTTGTGAACCAAATCCGTTCAAGATCTAAAACGTTGGCACATCCTATTTTCAAACTTTTGGGCCCTCGCTGTGACTCACTGCTGGTCAAGTCAGCACAGTAACAAGTATAAACAGAGTGGCTTGTGTTCTTTGCTAGACCTCCTTCAGCGAGTGAGCTGTTTCATAGAGTCTGTGTTCACTCTGAAGTCATGTTTTCCTTCATATTTCAACTAGTGAAACGCATTCCTGGAGCATCTGAGTATCCTGTCAAAGACTTGAGCACCCCTCCAAATTTCTCAGGAAGTGGAGGCAATGTTGGTCCTGCAACAAGCCCGGCCAGAAGCAGCAATATGTTATACCTGATTGTGGGCTGTGTGCTAGGTGTCATGGTCCTCATTCTCATGGTTTTCATCGCAATGTGTCTGTGGAAAAACCGCCAGCAGAGTCCCACACAGAGTAAGTGATTCGGAGCTATTTCCTTTCTCTCAAAGGATGGGTAGAAAAATATTACCGGAATCAATCGTGACTTCTGGAACTTTAGTGAGCGAGTGTCATAGTGTAAAATAAATGTGCTGTCCTTTACCCAGAGCAGATGACTTTAAACCCCTTCTGGCTGTAAGCCAGATTAAGGGGAGCATCAAGTTAAATTGCCCAGCAGAAACAACAGCGCTCCAACTAAAATCCTCTCTAAATACATAGTTGACAGTGCTGGGGAATTCTGGCCTTGGTGGACCACCAGAAAGGACGAGTGCTTGAAGCACCATGGAGAGGAAGACTTCTAAGTTACTACCACAGAGTTAGACTCCGTGAAGGCAACAAAGCCCTGTTTCTATTCTTGATGAGGCAAAATGCTCCAAAGCGGCACCCTCTGCTCCACAATGTACCTAGGAGTAGTTTGTGCTCGATCTATTAGGAGTGGCACTATTTTGAAGCACCTCACCTTAGAAGCCCACCTTGCTTCTCTTTGCTCAATTCTCTCCCCTCACCTTCCTGCCTCTTCCAGCCACCTCCAGTTGTTCTTAAATAGGATAATCAAGTCAAGACTTTAGTCTTTGGTGGGAGGAAGTTTTTTGTTTTCCCCTATGATCCCAGAATAAGGAGCTGTACTAAAATTCAGCAATGAAAGCAATTTCCAGCACTGACCAGCTAGTTTTAACTTTGATCCTTTCCCATGACGTGTTCACAGAGTAGAAAGAATGATTTGCTTTTACTGACTTGGTGCTGTGCGAGAGATTGACAGGGACAGAATGGTGGTGCTGCCAGGCTCAAGTGCATGCGATGATTTGATTGGGCTTTTTCTGAGTTTAATGCCATTCCTTTTGTGTGTATGCTGAATGATGAAAAGGAAAGTACTTGTCTGGTTGTCTGGGCAAGGTTAATCTGATTAATTTTCTTCTGTGACCTGATTTTATTTATATGTATAGACATTTTCATAATAATAATATTGTGAAATGTAATGAAACTTAATGAAATTTCATTCAGTTATTTATGCAGAAGAAATGTGGCAATCCTCTTCTATTTGCCGAGCAGTGTGCTGGCTCACAAAGATCTGTCAGCAATAATGTTTACGAATGTGAAGATAGCAGGCATGCCGACAGTGGGGCACCTGTGGGAGAAGGCCAATGACAGAGAAACCATAGAGAGGAGAGATGCGTAATCTAGGCTTGGCAAGCTCTCAGATCGGTGAAGGATTTATCCAAACTGACAACAGACATGATGCTTTCATAGTGGGCTATGCTTTGGTCTGCCAACCACAGAGTGTAGTGTGAACCTAGCAGATGCCGTCCAGGGGAAAGGTGAGGCTTTCTGCTTCCGTAAAGATTGAGAGCATCAAAAGCCCTATATAATAAGTCTGTTATGAGTTAGAATCCACTGGGTAGCAGTGGCCAGAGAGGGAGGATGGAAGGAGAGGGAGAGAGATGGAAAGCTGGAATTACTTTTTTTAAATATGTCTAGTAGGTGTGCTCCTGGAAATTAGAAGTTTGAAGCAGTTGCTTAAACTCTTTTGAAAATCTATGGAAATGGAATAATTAGTCTTTTGCCTTTGTTACCCCACAGCCTCTAACTTGGCTAGAAAAACCAAGGAACTGTACGAATAGTTGGTGAATGTATATGCGACTCTTTCATTTTACCTGAAAAGGTTGTATACTGCTGTTTGAGATAGTCAGTTTAAAGAGAGTCTTTTTATTATTGTTTTGAACAACTTTCCTTTGACATTTTTATGTGTGGCATCACTGCCCTGGTGGGAGTAGGAAGCCCAGCCTTGCTACTGGAGAGCTGCTGCTGGATTTGAACCCTCAACCCTTTGGGCTGCAGTCCTGCTCACAACCACTATGCCACCAGGGTTCAGCTTCTTTGTTATTTTGATAGCTTTACTTGTACATTTATTAATTCTCTTTATCAGTTTTTTTCTCGTTGGTTGATTTCCTTTTTCACTAACAATCATCATTAACTCAGAGGTCATAGGTAAATTGCAAAGGACATAGCAGACAGTGATAGCTTTATTCAAGCATAGCTCACAAATAAGTTTTCATCGAGTATTTTTTAGAATATTCTAGTGTTATTTCTAGCTTCATAGAGGTTTCCTTAATAAAACCAACTTCCTATTCAAGAAGCTTGCCATTTTCAATATCCTAACTTTTTGTTTCCATTTTTGATTTTTGTTTTCTCTTAACAGAATATGACCCACCAGGCTATCTCTATCAAGGATCAGATACTAATGGGCAGATGGTGGAATACTCCACCCTGGCTGGCACGACTCGGATCAATGGAAATGTCCATGGGAACTTCATAAGGAATGGTCATCTCAGCAATGGCTGCTCACATTTTCACCACAAAGTCTCCAACGGCGTCAATGGGCTTATGAACGGGAGCTTCAATGGAGGCCTGCACTCTGGGCACACAAGCTCTCTGACCAGGCCGCACGTGGATTTTGAACGTCCTCATCACCTAGTGAATGTAAGAGACCTTGTAATGATATTGAAAAGGCGTACATCTGTGCCTTTTGAAAAAGCAGGGTCGGCATACACGGCTCCTTTCTTTTTAAAAAGAAACTTCAAGGGTTTACTTGAATAGAAATGCCAAGGGGTCTCCAAAAAGTTCATTGGAAAATAGAAAGGGATCATAATGAATTTTGTCCGTGAACTTCTTGAAGCCCTCTGGTATCAGTAGAAACCTGAAGGTCCAAAAGTAACCCTTGTACAGTTCCTGTCATGAGGTAGTAGTTGTGTTTGTCAATTTGTTCATTTGGACAATTGATAGGAGTGGTCCCACACAGTATTTGCCCTCTTGTAATTGACCCTGGCTTTCTTTTCTTCTGTTTCTTTTGATGTAGTGTGTTTTATTGTTGCCTAGACAATTTTTGCTTTCTATGATAGTGATACTCTTAAGACAAATACAAACAAATTTGTCCTGAAAGAGATACGGCCAGAATGCTCCCGGGGGGTGGGGAGGTGGACAGGTGGGTGAGATTTTTGCCTCGTGTACTTTGAACATGGTGTCAGTAGATGTGCTTGGTAAAGCAGAAGAGCGGTGAAAAAGAGGAAGTAAAATTGTGCTGAAGGTCATTTCATGCCGGTTGCAGCAGTACAGCAACAAAGAGCTGCCCAAAATTCAGGCCAGGTTCAATAAGGGATATAGAACACGCAATATCATCATCTATGAATCTTGGCTGAAATTAGAGAGTACCAGAAAGATGTGTACTTGTGTTTTATTGACAATGCAATGCATTCAATGTTGTGGATCATAAAAACCTGTGGACAACATATATAGCTATGGGAATTCCAAAATATGGGATACATCCTTGAAAATGGATAAAATTCAATGTAAAGAAAAAAAATTCTCACAAGTGGGCCAATAGTTTAACATCATGTTAAAGGGAGAAAGTATTGAAGCTGACAGAAATTTTATCTTGCTTTGATGCATAATCAGTGCTTCTGGAGGAAGCAGTCAAAAAATCAAACAGCAAGTTGTGTTGGGAGAATCTGCTACACGAGGCCTTTAGTGGTGAAGAGCAAGGATGTCACTTTGAGGACTAAGGTGTGCCTGACCCACGTCATGGTATTTGCAGTGGCCTCCTTTGTTTGTGAAAGTTGGACATTGAATAAAGAAGACTAAAGAGGATTCGATGCATTTGCATTATGGTGCTGGCACACAAGATCAAAAATGCCAAGGACATCAAAAAGAACAAACACAGAAGTCTCTGGAAAAGTGCAGCCAGAATGTGCCTTAGAAGTGAGAATGGCGAAGCTTCTTCTTAGGTATTTGGACATAGTATCTGGAGAGGTCAGTTCCTGGAAAAGGGCATCAGGCTTGGTAAAGTAGGAGGGGAGCAAGAATGAGAGAGACCCTCAATGAGTTGGATTGATCCTGGTTGTGAGTGTGGACTCAGAGACAGCAATTGTGACGATGGTGCCATGGTTCATTCTGTTGAACAAAGCGTCGCTAAGAACCAAAGCTGACTTGACAACACCTAACTACAACAACATTCTGTAGACACGAGAGTGAGAAACATTTAAAATGGTTTTATTAAAGGGATATTTAGCTGATAGAATTGAATTTTAGAAATGGAACTAGTTTAAGACTTATGCCGGTTGAAGAGATCTTCTTCCTAGAAAGTTTGAGGTTTTTTGGTTTTGTTTTGTTTTGGGGCATCACTGCCCTCTGGTGGTGGGAGTAGGAGGCCCAGCCTTTGCTCCGGTGGAGCTGGAATGGAACCTCCATCCCAGTGGGCCGCAGTCCCGTGCACAACCACTACGCCACCGGGGCTCAGCCCGAAAGTTTAAGTTTTTTTATATTGTATATGTGTCTATGTTATTCATCAGTTAAATAAATGATTTGTTTAGTCGATAAAATTAAACACTCAATGTAGTCTTTGTCCTTTGTCTTACTACTGATAAACGTATCTAAATTTTAAACTCGGAAGAAGTTTAAAGTTGTTTTCATCTGTAACTTTAATAATGCTATTAAGATATTACATTTGAAAACCAAAATAATTTTATTTGTATCCTAAAGTCAGAAATCTAGTGCCTTTTATATGACCTAACTTTTTGGTGTTGTAGGAAAAAAATACTAAGTTTGCTTTAGTGCGTCTTATTACCAAGAAAGAATAATGATTTCATTATTTTGTATGGAAACACATGGCTTATATTCAGACTTTCTAAACTTTTTTGGTTACCATTCCTCGTCCAAAATACTAACACTGCCCAAGAAAACTGAAGGGGAGAGAGTGTATTAAAGTTTGAATAGCACATGCTGTTTCCATAAGAAGTTAAGTAAGGCAAATGTTTGCTTTAGTATTTGAACACACAGTATGTTGGTGTGTTTTTGTTTGTTTTAAACAGTAAATTGCTCTTTAAATAGGAATTGTTCCATTAGGGGTACAGTTTTAGAAGTTAACATCTGCGATTCTAGCCCATTAGTGTTCTTACTCTACTCTTCTAGGTATGAGGATGTAGGGAAATATTTAAATGTTCTCGATTATAAAAACCATTGAATTTTCATTTAGTGATTCAAATAACTGTATTAGCCCACCACTGACCAACTTCATTTTTGAGTTTGCTCTCAGGGACTGAACATACCATTTGGATATTCTTTCAATGTTTTTGTTGCGAGTTGAATCAGGATTGCTGAGAGAAATTTTCAGTACTTTTTGTTTGCTTAGACTCTGGCTATTGCTAAAAGATGAATGGAAAATATTCTAAGAAAACCAATTACTTAAACTTTTCCTAACTTTGAAGGCCTGCTTTGGATTTGGGTGCAGTTAAACAACTTCTACCACCCTTATCAGATTTAGTTCTGTTTTGGGGTTTTGTTTTGGTTTTTTCATCCCAAAGCAACATTCTGACTCTGGCCATATTAGCCAGTTCAATTTTTAGCTTTGTTTTCGAAGAACTCTTGCCATTTGTGAATGTCAAGTGAACATTTTACAATGAGGTATGTGTTAATCTGGGCAGTTTTCTTAATTGCTGGGCAATTTCCTCCAAAAGCAACACCAAAAAATAATACTTGCCTCCAAATCCTTGCTGGCTAGCAGTCAGGCCCATCTGGAAAAATACAGCATGCGTTAAACTGTGGTGTCGTCGAGTGAATAGCCCTCATTGCAGTAATCACGGGAAAATGAAGATGAGTTTATCTTGTGACATCATTCAAACAAGTTTCACACCCTGTTTCTCCAACAGAAAGCTCATAAAATGTCTTCCATGACTGCTAGGAGAGAAAAATTGAATTTGGAGTGTATGCTGTTTAACTTGGGGGTTCATTAGATTGAAAGTACTGAAGGGAAGTGACTAAACTTCTTTTACTTGTGTTCTGCCAGTACCAAAAAAGATGGGGGAAAATGATAGTAAACGTGTTTTTTTTTTTAAGTATGGCTGACATATTGTGCAGAACCTCTACAGAACTCCTTTGTGAACACAGGTGATTATTGAGTGTAGCCGTGCCCTGGGAGTTGCTCTGCGTATAGAATTCATTTCTTGATTATTGATGTGCGTTTGAGTTTGGGATTATTTGGTTACTGGTCTGAGGAATTCTGAACTTTCTTCTTTTCTTTTCCCTTGAACTCCCTTCTGACAGGGTGGTGGAATGTACAAGGCAGTACCTCCGGCCGACCCATTGGAGTGCATTAACTGTCGCAATTGCTGGAACAACAATAGGTGTGTTAACATAAACCTTGTGCACAAAGTGAAGTGAATAATTTCCTCTAAGCTATACTGCCCTGAATTGGCTACCTTAAATTTAATGCCGTCACTATATATGTTTTTGCCAATGTTTCATTATCTTTATCTTTCTGCACCTGTCTCAATATGTATTATGTGTACTGTCAGCCTTAAACACTTTGCCTGTGATAAGAGAAATTTTAATATGTTTAATTTTTTTGGAATTTAAAAATTAATGTCACTCTCGGTATGTAAATTTTATCTTTCCTCAATAATTTTCTCCCTTAAGTTACAGGGTATTTGGAGGATGATTAAGGCATATTTAAATGGTAGGAAGTAAAAACTCTGTATGTGTAGTCATGTTTTACTGTAATATTATTGAGCTGTACTAACCGGAAAGCCTTTAATTTTCAAAATCTTGCTTTTCATTCTGGTTTTAAAAACATAATACTTTGGATTTGCAGTATTTCGAACAAGGTAGAAGTATATAGAGTGACATATGCATTTACATTTTTATAATATTCAGAAAGTTTTTAGTTGCTTTGCATATGTTAATTCCAAGGATTATCAGACCTTTTGCTTTATCAAAGTGGTATCTGCCAGAAATTCTAGTTCTTTTATCTAATGATGATGTTGGATTAGATAGTTTTTAAAACCCTCTCGAAGCTAGAAAACTTTGTAATTAGAAAATTGTATTATAGTTAGTACATAAAATAAGTAGAGCATGGATTGGAATCTGGATAGTTATTTATTAAAGTGGGGGGGCCTTGACTGATATATTTATTTAATCATTTTATTGGGGGCTCTCACAGCTCTTATTATATTCTATACATCATTTGCTATAAGCATATTTGTACATATGTTGCCATAATCACTTTCTAAATATTTACTTTCTATTTGAGTCCTTACTTTCTACTCCTCGCCCCCCCTTTTGTGATCCCTTGATAATTTATAAATTATTATTGTTTTCATGCTTATGTCTTACACTGACCATTGTTCATCCCCCTGGGGAGAGGAGATTATGTGTCCATTATTGTGCTCGGTTCCCCCTTTCTACTCCTCCCCCCACCTTCTCCCTACTTTCCTGGTACTGCTACTCCCAATTCTGTTTCTGAGGAGTTTCTGACTTGGATTCTTTGTGTCGTGAGCTCTTAACTGTACCAGTGTACATCTGGTCTAGCCAGAACTGAAAAGTGGGACTGGCGTCATGGTAGTGGGGGGCGAGGAAGCCTCAAATAACCAAAGGAATGTTGAGTGTTTCATTGATGCTATACTGCACCCTGGTTGACTCATCCCTTCCTTGTGACCTTTTTGTGAGGGGAAGTCCTATTGTCTACAGATGGGTTTTGGTTCTCAAATCAGTCTCCTCATTCTCAAAAATATGTTTGTCTCTTTTGGGTCTTCTGATGCCTGTTGCCTAATTCCGTCGACACCTCATGATTGCAAAGGCTGGTGTGCTTCGTCGATGTGAACTTGTTGCTTCTCTGCTAGATGGCTGCTTCTTTATCTTTAAGCCTTTAAGACCCCAGATGCTATATCTTTTGAAAGCTGGGCACCATCAGCTTTCTTGCATATGTACCCATTATGTCTTCAGCAATTGTGTTGGGATTGTGAGCATCACAGAATGCCAGATTGTTAGAAAAAAGTGTTCTTGCATTCAGGGAATACTTGAGCAGAGGCCCCAAATCTACCCATTTCCTCAATGTATTGCCCATATAAATAGATATCCATAGGCCAATACCTCTATTTATATGAATTAATATATTTACATATGTGCACACCTATGTTTATATCTGTATCCATCACTTTGCTTCCTAGATCTTTCCTGATTCCTTTTGTTTTGTTTTATTTTGTTTTTGGGGGCGGGGCAATCACTGCCCTCTGGTGGGAGTAGGAGGTCCAGCCTTGCTCCTGAAGAGCTGCTGCTGGATTTGAACCTCCAGCCCAGTGGGCCACAGTCCTGCACAGAACCACTACGCCACCAGGGCTCAGCCTCCTGTTTCTTTTTACCTTTCTCCTGCCCCACTCTCATGCTCATCCTTTTTCTGCCTCTTAGTAATGCCTCTCAACTAGAAATGCTGTTGCTCCGACACCACTGGAATGTCTATGTCCTCCTCTCTGTTGCTTTTAATAGCAGTTCTTCTGTCTGTGGTGGTGTTTGCTCACTGCTCCTGTCCCCCTGCTTGCTCCACCCTGAAGTCTCTCCAGAACCGTCAGTCTGTTGCTTTCTCCTGGGGCTTGTACCCTTACCTGTCTTACATGGGTAGGCAAAACAACAATAACAGAGACAAAAGAAAAGATTGAATAAAAAGGAAAAAAAGAAAGAAAAACGAACATGAAAAAGCATACCTAATCCCAGCTCTATTCACTGGCCTTTCTGACTATCTCCCCATCTGTAACTGATATTTTAAAAATTAACTAAGCGTTAGCTCTAGAGGTTGTCAAAGCCAGGACTTGAGAACACATCTAATAAGACAAGAGAATTAAATAGGAGGACATTGTTTTTGCCTGGGTTCTGAGAGGTACAGAACCAAAAGCAGCAAAGTCACCTGAAGAATTTTTGTCATCATCCGTTTAACCCATTTAAGGTGTCTATGTTAGCAAAGTTAAAAACTGAAGAAAATTAAAACAATTATTTGAAAACCAAGCTACAGCCTTGAGTCTATCCCACCTGAATTTCAAGACCATCCCAAGAACAGATTGGATGGATTAAACACTAATGACAGAAGACCTGATGTGATGTAGATGATATAAAAAACAACATACTTGAAGAAAGCAAAAGGACATTAAAAAGGAAAGGAATAAAAGATAGTCATGTGTATCAGAAAACCCTCTGAGACTTGCTCTCAATTATAGCGCAGTTAAGGCAAATGGAAGACATGACGAATTACAAGAGTTAAGTAGGCAAATTCAAAGAGAAACTGGAAAAGACCAAGTTAAATATTAGAATAAAATACGCAAAGACCTAGAGTTAGAAAATGAAAAATAAAGAACATGCTTACCCTGTCTTAAACTGAAGGAATACAAGAAAATTTCAAGGCTTGAGTTGACATTTTGAAAGAGTCTATGGGTAAAATACTGAATGATGTAGGAAGCATCCAAAGATGATGAAAAGAATACACAGATTCACTGTACCAAAAAGTAGTCGACATTCCACCATTTCAAGAGGTAGCATATGAGCAAAAACCAATGGTGCAAATGGAAGAAGTTCAAACTGCACCAAAGGCATCAGCTAAAAATGGCCAAACTCAAGGCTCCAGGCGTTGATGGAATGCCAACTGAAATGTTTCGACACGCTGATGAAACACGGGAAGCACTCACTTGTCTATGCCGAGAAATATTTGAAGACAGTTACTTTGGCAACTGCCTGGAAGAAAACTATATCTGTACCCCTTCCAAAGAAAGGTGGCTCCCCAAAATGCTCAAATTCTCAAAAACACTATCTCTGATATCACATGCAAGTAAAAGTTTACTTAAGATCATCCAGTAAAGGTTGCAGCAGTACATTTACAGGGACCTGCCAGTGATTCCAGCCACGTTCAGAAGAAGATATGGAACTAGGAATATTATTACCATCAGATGGATCTTGGCTCAAAGTGGAGAATATCAGAGAGTTACTAACTTGTATTTCAATGCAAAGGTATTTGACTGTGTGGGAGCATAACAAACTGTGAATTCCATAACCCTTCATTGTGTTCATGTGGGGCCTTTACATAGAACCAGAGGCAGTTGTGCAAACAGAACACAGGAATATTGCAAGGTTTAAAATCAGGAAAGGTGTGTGTCATGATGGTATCCTCTCACCATACTTACTCAGTCTGTATGCTGAGCAAATAGAGAAGCCAGCTTATATGTAGAAAAATGTGGCCTCAGGACTGGAGGAAAGCTTATGAAAATTCTGTATGGGGATGACGCACATTGCTTGCTGAAGGTGAGGAGGGCTTAAAGCATTTGTGAAGTTCAAGGACTGCATTCTTGAGTATGGATTATGACTCACTTTAAAGAAGATCACAACCAATCTTCACAACCAATAGAGAGCATCATGACAAATGGAGAAAATATTGAAGTTGTCAGGGATCTCATCTTGCTTGGACTGACAATTAACACGGAAGCAACAGTTAGGAGATCACGTGATGCAATGCATTCGGGAAATATGCAGCATGAGACGTCTGTTTTTTTTAAAGTGTTGAAAAGCAAGGATATTACTTTGAGGACCAAACTGCATCTCACCCAAGCCATGATATTTTCAGTTGCCACATAATGTATGTAAAAGTTGGACATTAAATGAGGAAGACTGATGAAAAATCAAAGCATTTGAACCAAGATGTTGGCAGAGACTATTGAAAAGTACTTTGGCTTCCAAAAGAACAGGTATGTCTTCAAAGAGCCAGCATGCTTCTTAGAAGCAAGGAAGGCAGAAACCAGTATTTGATTGTATGTGACCAGCAGCAGAAATGTGGACATTAAATGTTCTGCCTCTCATGTGGCATAAAAGAAAATGATGAAATAATCATTGGGTACTGGAAGAAGAGTGTTCTTTTTAAACAGGGGCAAAAACTTACTGGAGACATGTTCAAGTATTTGGTGAAGAACTTGGATACCGGACTGAAGAGATTTCTAAGCAAGATCTTAAAAGGACAACACAAAAGTGGAAAAAGGAGATAGACTTAAAAATGAACTGTAAAATGAAAGCAGAACTTAAAGGTTTGGTAAAATCTGTTGAACAAACTAAGGGTATTTGCCAAGACTGTTCATCAAAGATGTTGCTATGTAATCTTAAAGTGATTAAGCTTGTGACTTGATGGATCTAGCCAGTTACTGTAGCAAAAACCCGTTTACATAGACTGAGAGGGTCAGTGGAAAAAGGAAATGAAAGAACAGTGTATGCTTCTTGGAATTCTACAGGTCGGAAACAAGCCAACGTTGCTACATCTTTTGTCTTCCAAGAAAATAAAAAGACCACCCATGAGCGACTCAGAGATTAGCAGAACTTTCAGAAAAATAAGAAGCAAGGCCTTCGCAGTTTTACGAGGTGGGGTTACCACCTCTTTCTGGATCTCAAAGAATCGGGCCCTGATGTCCTAGATTTCAAAGAGATCTTCATCAACTCACTTCCAGAATGTTGGGTTGCCAGTAAAGGTGTTCCAGAAGTAGGGGGCCACTGCCTCAAACCAAGGGAGCAGGGCTGCCCTACCCAAGTGGCAGAAGAATGGGACTTAGTGGGGAAGAAGTGGGTTGCCATTCACTTGTACAGAGTTGTCATCCCAGTGGTCCTAGAAGGAGGACCTGAAGCCCAGAGCCAAAGAGCACTACACTAATAATACAGAGGACATGGCCAACAGCCAGTCTGGAGAACAGGGCCAATGCCCAGATGGTTTCAGAGAAAGGAGGATTATTTTCAAGCCTTGAGAGCTAATGTAAATTTTTGTGTGTGGGGTTTTGGACTTCGTGGTGCCAAAAACCTTTGTTTCCCTCGGATTTCTCCCATTTGTAAGATAAATGCCTGACTTATCTTGTGTCCATTTCCCCACTGTCCTTTGGAAAATGATTTTCTTTTTGCACAAAATGAATACTCTTTCCAGCTGGGTGTCATATTCCTGGATCCTTCACCAGTGTTACATGAGGTAAAAGAAGAAAAACAAAACAAATGAAAAACTGAAATCAAAATCACTAAGATTATCAACTAGGGAAATGGAATTCAGCAACCATCAGCAGGCATACAGCTTAAAAACAATGCTGTAAAAAGAAACAAAGGAATTTCCTAGAAAATTGTATGCATCGTACTCTTTCAAACAAGCAAAATTTGCTCTTGGGTATAGTGATAAGGTACAGAAAAGAAAGTTCTGTTTTAGATATTGTGGGTGAGCAAATGTCTTCTGAATTCTATTAAGCTATTACCGAGTGGGCCAGGAACACATTTATAAATTCTGTGGCATATGTGTACTGTAATACTTTGATTGGGAAAGTAGGTACTTTAACAACAACAACAAAAACAACTTTGCACAAGACCAAGGCGAGTGAGACTTCTCATATATCTTAGTAACATTTAGAGAAAAATCAAATTTAAATGCAATCCACTCTGGTTTGGAAGAGGCCAAATCTCGATTGCTTAACATTGTCCCATGAGAATGACTATTCAGAAGGTGTCTAGTTAAACTACAAACTGATTTTCAGTGGTAGAGCTGCTCTTCATAGCTGTGTCTGCATGGGACTGATCACCAAGCATCATCTGTGCAGAAGTCTCACCTTTCCTTGTATACCCTACCTAAATGTGTAGCAGCATCTCTGTTTTCACATTCAGTCGTTCATGCTGCTATTTTATCACCTTTAGCTCTAACAACTCCACAGACATAAACGCTGTGCTTATCAGTATAAGGCCCAGCAGTGTCTCTGGTCCAAAACAATCAAGGTCACATTTTCTCTGCGGTTTTCCCAATGTTGTTAGCCACCATCCTCCTCATTTGTCTTTATCCTCTTCTGTACAAGCTCGGGTCCATCCTTCAAGTTGAGAATTCCCAGCCAGGCATTAAACTACCGAACAACTGGAGATAGTTGTACAGAGCCCCCAAATCTTCTACAGTATCAAACTTAGACATGAGTCCAAAGTCTGCTTGCCAGGTTTTGATGATAACATCTTTTAAAAAACCAGAGTGCCCATATGTTCTGGGTTAACAAACTCCTGAGGAGACTCTGTTGTCTCTTCTGCTACGTGGTAGGGATTAGAAGTAAGATGAGGAGTGGCTTCTGGTTCCCTAGTTGCTATCTTAGATCGCTCTCAGATGAAGCTATATTTTGTCTATCTGTTTAATGAAAGAAATAAATCATCAAAATATCTATTGAAAACTTGATGGTTTAAAGCAGGGGATCCCAACCTGTGGGTTGTGACTCTTTTGGGGGTCGAATGACCCTTTCACAGGGGTTGCCTAATTGATAACAGTAGAAACATAACAGTTATGAAATAGCAAGAAAAATAATTTTATGGTTGGGTGTCACCACAACATGAGGAACTATATTAAAGTGTTTCGCAGCATTAGGAAGGCTGAAAACTACTGATTTAAAGGAAGAGATTGTTACAAAGCAAAGACTTCCCTGAGCAAGTGGCATAGGTGAAAGGGAAAGCCCAAGTGCTTTTCAGACAAAAGGTACCATTATTTAAAACCTCTAACTTAAAATGCCTGCATCTTCTAAGCCCTTAAAAGGCTGGCATGGCAGGAACTTAGTAAGCAAACAGAACAGAGGTAAGAGAGTAAAATCATATTATACAAAGTCATCCGAAGTCAGTCAGAGGTTTTAAGTTGAACAATGTTGTGAAGATGCTGGGTTTCTGGTTTTGCTTTTAAAAATATTTCAATGTACTGTTGCTTTGAATGTATACAGCAGAAAGTACACTAAATCAACAATTTCTACATATGTAATTCAGTGACACTGATGACTTTCTTTGAGTTCTACATTCATGTTCAATCCCCTTTTCTAAGTGATTCCTCCCTCATTAACGTAAACCCACCGCCTGCTGAACAGCCTGTCTCATCTTCAAGTTACTATTATCAATTTCATCTCCTATAGAAAGATTAAAGTTGCTAAAAGAACATAACTCATAAGGCAGCTATTCTTTACTTGTTAAGTTAAACAATTGCTCCATTTAAAGATAAGGTTGTAAGACTCACTAGATAATGGTTTCAGGGCATTTATCCGACTTCCACGCTTCCAGAAAATCTAGAGTCCAGGAAAATTTTAAATTCCATTCCATATTTTTTCCTTTTATGATCAGGAGTCTTCTAAAGAATCGTTGATCAAAATATTCAGCAATAGCAGGCAGGCACTATCTAGTCCTTCTGGATTAATGGCAATAGGCAGTTATTGACAGAGGTAATTAGGCATGTCCTCTTCCTGACATGCTTCCTTTATCTGTTACCCCAGACAAATGAAGAAAAATTGTTGTGTCTTGGATGACTTCTTGTGAGTTGTTCTGACTTCAGGTACAGTGCAGTGAACTTGTGTAGACACCAGCACGGTACATGATCGTAAGCCAGTTAACTGAGCTGCCCCATTAACCTATGACTCTGCTTCCACACCAAAGAAACCAAATCCCATCAGGTGTTCGTTGTACTTAAGCAGCTTCAGCAAGTGTTTTTTAGTGGTGGTGGCAGTGTCATTGTATCTTTCACACAACTTTTGCCAACTAAACCTTTTACCCATGTATTGATCATTGATGGCACCAATCTACAATTAGCTATGTAAATCCACCCTTAATGTGATTGTTCCATTGCCATAAATCAGAACTCCCAAAGCTATAACTTGTCCTCCTTTCTTCCTTTTTTTTTTTTTTTTTGGCCTTTGGTTATCCCTAATAAACTTCAGTCTCTGTACATTTGCCTGTTCTGATCTTCTTATATCAGTGATTTCATGACTGACCGACTTCCCTCAGCATAGTCTTCAGTCTGTACTGTAGCATCACAGACTTCCTTTTTTTTACTAAGACTCCATTGTGCTTCTGGACCACATTTTCCTACCGTCGAACTGCTGCCGGGCAGTTGGGGGGTGTCTACCTTGTGACTTTCGTGAGTAATGCTGCAATGAACATTGTCACAGCAGAAGTCTTTGAGTCTGCTTTCAAGTCTTTTGTTGGGTATTTCCATAATTTTATGTTTTGTTTACTTTTAGGAACTGCTACATTTTTTCCACAAAAGTTCTATATTTCCAGCAGAAATAGATAAAAGTTATAATTTTTCCACACAGAATTTTTTTATCACTCACTGGATTGTTTTATTATTAATGAAAACTTCCCTTTGTGCTCTAATGAAATGTTTGGGTTTTTTTTAAATCATTTCATTGGGGCTCGTACACCTCTTATACAATTCATCCATCCATTATCTCAAGTACATTTGTACATATGTTACCATCATCATTTTCAAAACATTCTGTGTGAGCCCTTGGTATCAGCTCCTCATTTTTTCACCTCCCAATCCCTCACTCCCTCATGAACCCTTGATAATTTACAAATTATTATTTTTTTTCATGTCTGTACTGTGCGGTTTCCCCCCACCCTCTTGTCTGTTGTTCATCCCCCTGGGAGGGGGTTATAGCTAGGTCATTGTGATCGGTTCCCCTTTTCTTCACCACTTCCCCCTTCCCTTCCTGGTATGACTATTCTCAATATTGGCCCCAAGGAGTTTATCTGTCTTGTATTTCCTGTGTTTCCAGCTCTTATATATACCCATGTACATGCTCTAGTCTAGCCATATTTTTTTCTTTTTCTTTGATAATCATTTTATTGGGGGCTCATATACATTTTATCACAATCCATACATCCATCCATTGTATATTGAGCACATTTGTACATCTGCTACCTTCCTCATTTACAAAACATTTGTTTTCTATTTAAGCCCTGGGCAT
>PVJH01008008.1:0-88381 GCA_004026705.1 Nesogale talazaci | reverse complement strand
GGCTTGGCGGGCATGTGAGGCTGGAGCTGGGGCAGCAGGAATGGAACTCTGTGGGCAGGGGTGGAGAGAGAAGGAAGCAAGCCAGGGCCAAGAAGGGCCCATCTAAGTAGGAAGGAGAGCAGCACATACTTGCCGTGTCATATAAATGATAAACAATAATAATAACATCGGTTTGCGTGTAATGAGAAAGACTACAGAGACCGAATTACCTCGGTAATGGTTGTGGGTGTCAGGGAGCCATTTGTTTCTTGAGGGAAGAGCTGAGGACTGCATTCTTTCTCTCTCTCTCTCTCTCTCTACACACACACACACACACACACACACACACACACACACACGATGTCACTCCAGTTGGAGAGGTGGGCAGGGCCCTGGCAGGAGACTGACCTTGGAGTCCTAGATGGGCCTGTGGGGCTCAGAGGGGATCCTTCTGACCACCGTTGCTGTCTGTCCCACATTTCCCACCCCATTCTGTGGCCACGTACGTGGTAGATTTGTATGTCCCGGGCTCCTGATGGTTGCTGGGCCATTGAGTTGTCCGGGTGATGGATCCTGGTAGGCTGGTGCCCTTGCACTGGACAGGGCGGGACATTCTGGGATATTCTTCCCTCTGTTGCAGCGATTGCAGAAGCATGTGCAGCTATGGCTGCTCCGCCAAACTGGGTGGGTCCTAGATTGGCGAGGGGCCCACTGACTGCAGGAGAGAGAAAGGAACCTTGCTGGGTTTCTCCGTTGAGGTTGGGTGTCATTGTTCCAGCAGCGTTATCTGACCCGTCCTGATGAGCCCCAGGCCTCCTTTTGGAGACTGAGTCTAGGAAGGTGGCTGAAGAGTCATCATTCAGCTGCCCAGACCCACACCCCTTAGATGGGTACTGCCCTGGCCAGGTGAAAGCCTGAGCCCAACTCTCTGATGGTGTGATGGATGGGTTGCTTTATGGTGAAGCATCTCAGGGTCTGATCCTGGCATTGCTTTGTTCTGTTGGCTGTCAAGAGCTACAACACTCAAACTCACTGGCCTTGAGTCCGTGACAACTCCGAGCCATCCTGCAGGGCAGGGCAGACCTGCCCCTGTGAGTTCCCCAGACTCACTCCCCCGGGGAGCAGAAAGCCCGGGCTTTCTCCTGAGGAGGGACTGTTGGCTTCCAGTTGCCGATCTTGAAGTTAGCAACCTGGTGTGTAACCACATCGCCACCAGGCTCCCCAAGAGTTACAAGTCATGGGTAGACTCAGGAGCTAAAAGCCAGTCAGACTGTGATGTCTCATGGAGAGAGAAGGGAGTCTGTTGACAGACCTTTGCTTTCTCAGTGGCTTTCTGGTCACCAGGAGTCACGCGACTATGGCTGTGGTGATGGGTCGACGTGACTTTGAATGCCGGTCTATTGATTAACGTTCACACACCAGGGCTGGTCAGTGACCCTCTCCAGCCCTGTTCTCCATCTCTAAAATGGGGCTAGGATGACCTTCTGGTCAGTGTTGTCAGTGTTAGTCATAAAGCATCCAAGACCCCCCCACACCCCATCCGAGTCTGGACCATTTTCCAGGTGTTCAATTCAGTGGCAGTTCTCATGACCTGGGAGCTCCCGGCTCCTCTCCTAGGTGGCAGGATATCAGAGGCTTAGAGGTGGGCAATCACAGCTGCAAGGGTGCACAAGACAAAATGTGTGCTTGCTTCCAGGCTTCCTGAAACCTCCTGGATGTGGCTATTCCTGATCCCCCAGCTAAGAAGTCTCAGAGGACCAGAATATCACCTTCATGTCTAATCTGGGGAAGCAGAAGGGGTCAAGAGGACTCAGGGAGACTGAAAGCTCGCACCCTAGGGGTTATGGGTTACGGCCTTCGCAACCATGTGATGATGTAAGTCCTGCCAGGTGGGTGAACACCTGGCCAATTCTCTGCTCCCCACCTAATCACCCCAAACTCAGTCAGAGTCTCACCCTAAAATTTCTTTGGTCACAAGGGAGAGCGGGGTTCTGGGCCCCCACTCCCTATCCCCTCTCCACCTCTGCTCTAGTAAATAATCCATGTGCAGCCCTCCTCGCCTGGGGTGCCGTCTCCAGCTCTTTAATCATGTCCCTGGCTCTTTCCTGGACCCCTTCCAGTTGCCACATTGGCCGGTATCTCTGCATAGATTGTGCTTTTACTGCTTCTCCCATCCCATATATTACACACTCACGTAGGCAACCTAATAGCCCCCGCAGCCTCGGGACATAAATCATGCTTAAAAAAGGAGCAAAGCGGTTGAGCATTTTAAGTGAGAGTAATACTAACAGTGGCTTCTTCTGTGCCGGGGACAATCCCTAATGCCCTCTGGATGGCAGTGGGTCTCACGGCAACCTGCAGAGTGGGCATGGCTGTTTTCCCACTGAGGAAACTGAGGCACGGTCCATCTAGGACAAGCAGTGGGAAGGGGCAGAGTCAGCAGGCAAGCTCTGGTTGCAGGCCCTGGATCGTCCTTTCCATTACTGTGCTAGCTGCCTCTCAGGAGGGACCTTCACCATCACATCACTAGCTGCTGGGGGGTCAAACTAGGCTTGTGGTGAGCCCCTGTGTTAGAATAGAACTATACCCACTAGGATTTCCAAAGGCCTTTTTTGGGGGGTGGGATGGGGTGGGAATAGATCACCCGGCCTTTCTTCTGCGCCACCTCTGTGTAGATTGGAACCGCTAATCTCCAGGTGAGCAGCTGAGTGTGTTAACTGTTGCCACCACCCAGGGACTCCAGATGAAACTCTTTGGGGTCAGAGAGGTAGAGTGGCCGCTCCCATGGGAAGTCAGTGGCAGAGGTTCTGACCTCCCCATAAGGTCTCTGCAGGGCATCCTCTGTGAGGGAAAGTCACTCATTCTTCCTCATCTCTCTGCCTGGCCCCACCCACCAACCAGAGTTTCCACTGGACCCCAAACACCAGTGGGGGTGGCAAGCATAGTTGTGCCTTTCAGGGGCCATCAAGAGCCACCCCCTCCTCCCCTCGCCCTCCTGGAGTGATGTAGGGATGACAGAATGGCAAGAAAGAGTCATTCTTGTCCATTCCTCTCTACCACTAGCAATAGAGTCAGCAGTCAAGAGGGTCCCCAGTGGGCCAGCCTCTGATGGACCTGCTGGGTGCCACCTTCTGTCTTTCCACCTGACCTGTCCTTCTGGTGGACAAGAATGAAGGCACCCAAGCTTATTTGGTCAACTGTTCCCTTTTCAAAAAAACAAAAAACAATTACTCGGCACCCTCCTGGCAGCTGAAGACTTGTCTACTATAACCCATCATTCAGGATAAAGTGTAGGAATCTGCTTTTACAGGCTTGGTGGACTAGATCAATCCTGTGAGGGAGGGGGCCCCTAAAGAAATCAGGCACCCTGCCCCAGCAGCTACAGCTGTGGTCAGTCAGACATAACTCTGGGTCTAAAGTGGATCTTCTGCTTACTGGAAAGGAAGTAGCTTTGCTAATAATAAGAGAGGGTTCCTGCTGAGGTCTCTCACCTGGATGGATGCAGGTGGGTATTCTTGTCAGTAACTGTCAAATCTGCCCCAACTCATAGGGACCCTGTGCATTAAGGAGAGACTGCCCTGTCTCAGGCTGTCCCTCGGACCTGCAAGCAGAATCAGACCGCTGAGATCCACAGGCTTCCTATTGGTATGTTCAGAAGCAGATTCCCAGGGCTTTCTTCCAGGTCTCTCTTAGGGGGAAGCTCCCCTAAAATCTGTTCAACATCAACAACAAAATCTGAGAGTCAGTACATTGACCAAGATTCAAACTGGAGTCACCTGCACAGGAGGTGAGTCCCAGCAGGTCCCTGAGCCACTAATGTCTCTAGGTGTCATCACTACTTCAGTTTTAACACTTGAAAAACTGAAGATCAGAAAGGTAAAGGGACTGGAGCAAGCCCAACTGGATCTCAGACTGAACTGGAACTCACCCTCAGCTGGATCCCAAAGTCAGGCCCTTTGAATGAAAGGCCAGTGTATTATCAGGAAGCCACTGGGCTTCCTTGTCAACTGTCTTGACCCCACCCAGAGCTCCCTCTCACTTTGAGGGTCCAGATTCTCCAAATAGGAGTGAACATTCCAGGTGCTTTCTTGACAAGTCCATCAACCCATTCTCCAAAAGGCAAGATCTTTTAGCAACTGTGTCCAAATGCAGAGGGTCACTGTTGTGAGGTCGTTGGTGAGGGAGAAGCTGTGACTGCTGCTGTTAGTCATTCCTCACTCACAGTGACCCCAGGCACAATTGGTCTTATGTCTGAGCCCATTGTTGCAGCCTCTGTGTCAATGCAGCTCATTGAGGGCCGTCTTCTTCTTCACTGCCCTCCAGGGGCGAGTCTCTCCTGACAACCTGTCCAACATACGCGAGACAAGGTCCGGCCATTCTTGCCTTGCTAGAGCATTCTGACTGTACTTCTTCCAAGAGCGATGTCTTTGTTCTCTTGACAGGTCACGGCATTTTTCATATTCTTTACCACCACCCCAATTCAAATGCATTGCTTCTTCTTCTTTGGTCTTCCTTATCCAATGTCCAACATTCACAAGTGTATGAAGTGGTTGCAAACACCATGCCTCGGATCAGTCCTCCAAGTAGCATCCTGGCTTTTCAACAGCTCAAAGAAGTCTTCAAAGCAGATTCGCCCAAAGCAATGTGATGTTTGATCTCTTGACCGTTACTTTCAGGAGCATTGTGTGTGGACCCAAACAAGACAAAATCCTGGACAAATTCAATCCTTTCTCCATCAATCACCATGTTGCCCATTGGTCCAGTAGTGAGGACTTGGGTCTCCTCTATACCGAATGATACTCCCACTGAAGGCTCAAACCTTCACCCCCATCAGTCAGGGCTTCAGGTCTTTCAGAAGAAGGGAGGTAGATGCTGTTGTTTTTGTCCATCACAGGGTTCTCCTAAGCTATGAGCAGTGCCATTCCCTGCCCACTTACAGGTGTCTTTTTTCATTTGAACCAGTTGAGATGAATTTTAGTTCCACGCAGGGCAAGCCATTCTGGTGAGAAATAGAAATTATTGCAATCATAGTGACTGGTAGTCAAGAGTGGTTTTCTAAACAATGTCTTGCCCCCGCCCCCACCGCAGCCCTTCCCCACCCTGCCCCATCCTTCAAGGGCAGGTCCTAGGCCGGTCTCCTGGGTGTTTCCTGTGGTTGGGACAGCGAGGAGTCTGCTTTGCTGCACCAGCCTGCTTTGCCTATCTAAACACAAGCTTCTATGGCCTTGCCTCCAGACGCCTCTGCTCGACCAAGAGACAATGCCGGTCCTTACAATGACGATCTCCACTTGCCAGAGTCCCAGAAGACCAAGCAAACACACAAACGAAAATGGCAAAAGCAATTTCAACCAGGGAATGAATCGCCGAGGCTCAGGGCTCTTTTGGCCAGTAGGTGAGAATCAGGATCGGGCTGGCAGGCCCAGAGCCCCGCATTTACCTCCTCAATGACATACCATGGAGCATTAAAACTAATCAGCTATGCAATGGTTTTATTACATAAGCCAATAAAATGGGAAAATTACATTTCCACTGTTAACTGTTAGGCTGAGGTTCTCTGGACCTCATATTTTACAGTCGCATGGTTCCTGATCACGTCGATTTTTTAAAAAAATGGAAATCCTTCCACATTCAACAAAGTCACTTTTAAGTATTCGAGGCACACACCCGTGATAGATTGGGCTGTTGTTCCTAATGCTTCACTGCCCCGGGTGCCCGCTGCCAGGCGATGTTACCTTAGGTAGGGGTGCTTGCACTCCTGCAATGCTGACTTTGGCTCTGGCCATTGGCGTTCTTGGCCTATGTGGAATAGGTGGGGGGTGGAGGGAGTGACAGGGAGACAATTGCTATGGCATTGGCTTCATCTCCAGGTGATGCCCTCAGTAGTAGGGAAGAGCTGGGCTCTGCCGAATTTTTCAGAAGTAGGTTGCCAGGCCTTCTTTCCGACCTGTCTCTGGGCGGACTGAAACTGCTAGCAGATGAACACACCCGCTAGGCATGCCCCCTTCCCCAGGCAGTTCCACGGTAGGACCTTAACCATCATGATGGGTCTCCACTCGTCCCTGATGGAGTTTCCAACCTCCATTTCGAACAGGACGTGCCTGGTCTTGGGATAAGAGAGAGAAGGAGTGGACCGGAACTTAACAGGTTCCTGGGGCTGGGGGACTAAAGCCTGGAGCAGAGTTGCTCAGAGATCCATAAGCACAAAATAGATGCCCATTCTGTCGGCCCTCGTGACTAGGGCAGTTGGCATGGGCACCAACAGCCACAACCATGATGGACTCAACCAGCGGCTGCCGCGAGGCTGGGCAGGACCAGACAATGCTTTGCTGTGCTACGTGCGTTCTCAGGTCACCTGGAGGGCATAGCAAGCAGCCTCGACACGCAGAAACCTGCCTGGCACAACACCTCCTTACATAGATGGAGGATCCTAGCCTCTCCAAGTCTGGGAAGAATAAAGGAAAAAAGCTTTGCAAAATAAATAATAATGGCTATCGCTTATCGAGGACTTATGAAATGGCAGGCGTCGTTATACCCAGCATCTTCTAAGGAGCATCATTTTCGGTTGAGAAAGTGGAGCTCAGACAGGTCCGGGAACTTCCCCGAGGTCACTGAGCTAATTAGTCGTAGATTCGGCATGTCAAACTCGGGTCTGGCTGGCTACAAAGCCTCCCTCATCTACGCTGCCCTTGCTCTCAGAGTTGGTCAGCCTCCACCTCGACCCTGGCCCGGGCCTCTCTGCCGTGGACTCATCTCCTACATCCTTGCCAACGTTCCCATCAGTGTGCTTTTGAGTTCCTTAATTCAATAAAAAGGAGCTCAGCTTCCCAAACAAGTGCACTCCATCCTTGAACATTTCTGGTTAGCACAAAGTCCTCCTTCGAATGACCCAAGCAGGTTCCCCTGAAGCATGTGCCCTTCGGTCCTGACATTTTCCCACTTTGAGGGCCATGCAAGACTTTCAAATATTTTATGACAGGTCTCCCATTCATGCCAGGTGTGACTTGGGATAAGAGAAACAAAATCAGTGTCACTCATCTCTGTCTAAGAATGAGCTTACATCAAGAAATGCTTCTTTGTCAAGAAGACATCCCAGCCGCATCCAACTCCAGTCCTTACGTTTGATGCTAGTCTGGTGACCACAAAAGGGCAGCAGGAGGCTCGCAGGGCAGTGAGTGCAGAGTTGTGTAGCTCCAAGGTCATTGGAAATGTGGCAGGACACTGACAGCTCTCAGGGTCAGGCCACATGGAGCTGCACCAGAGGCAGGCAGAGCCCAGGCATGCAGGAAGGCAAAGTCCGAGAGAGAGAGAGAGAGAGAGAGAGAGAGAGAGAGAGAGAGATTCCCAGTTTCCACTGATGAGAAGGCCACACCTTCAAGAAAATATCACCACCTCCATGTTCATAAGCATTCAAGTTGACATAAATGTATCTAACTGCTGGGCTGAGCCCCGGTGACGTAGTGGTTGAGTGCGGCGGCCCACAGGCTTGGCGGTTCAAATCCAGCAGCAGCTTTCCAGGAGCAAGGCTGGGTAGCTCCCACGACCACCAGAGGGCAGTGATGCCCCCCTCCAAAGGAAAGTCTCTGATGGCTACACCAGGAGACCAGTTCCCGGAGAAGGGCATTATGCTGTATAAAGTGGAGGGGCAGCAGAAAAGAAGACCCTCGAAAAGAGGGGTTGACATGGGCTCTGCAGGGAACCTTTGTGAGGACAGGGCAGGACCATGCCGTGCTTCCTTCTGCAGTGCATAGGATTGACAGGGGTCCGAACTGCTTCTGTGGTGCTCTTTCCTCTGGACCACACACTCCTGACTTCTTTTAGCTCTTATTACGAAGATGCCTCCTATTGTGAACGTGCCCAAAATATCAAAGTATAATTCAACAAATAACTCTGCTCTGGCTTCCACATAACTCCACATAACTTCCACGCAGACCAGGAGCTAGAAGTTGGCCATCTCTAGAAGTCCTTGTCTCTCTTGAGGCTGCCTCGCCATGACTCACTGTCTCCACTTGGATGGTATGATTTCCTGGCTTTTCTTTGTAGTTTTATTGCTTGTGGATCCATGCCTGAACAAGATAGTTTTGTTTTATATCAATGAAATGATGCTGTGGTGCTTGTTTGAGCCTTGGTGCTTGTAATTCATATTTTGCTTATTAAAAACAGTCCAGGTTGTTGCTTATAGCTGTAGTTCCCTGCTGTATTCTGCTTATGATGGCTTTACCACTTAACTTAGCCTTTCTCTTGTGGCTGGACATACTCTAGTGCCACACTGGCTGTGGTCTACCATTCCACTATGGCTATTCTGACCCGTGTGCATTGGCCATGTATGCAAGGGTTTCTTTTGAATCCTAAGACACGGGTCTCTTTGGCTTTATTAGCCTAAGAAGGCCAAGCTGCTTTCCAAGGTGCTGGAAACGAAATCACAGGCCCACCAGCAGGTTTTGTAAATTCCCATTCATCTTCTTTACATAGCTTGGTTTGAAACGGTCTCTTGAAGATCTCCACCTGATCTACACACACACATACACACGATGAATTCATGTGTACAGGGTATGCCTATATACCTAGACTTGCCCAATAATACGGGATGCACATGTCCACCCACCTGACGAGAAGGCCCATGAGCTTAGGAGACGTGACTGTGGTCAGGAAGTCAAGGAGCAGGTTGCACTGTAATCAGCCTTAATTCTCTGCTCGTGGGGTGTGTGCAGAAGAACCCCCACTTGAGTAACTCCTTGGGGAAGGTTAGACAATGAGCCTGCCTCCTCATGCCCTCTCCTCACACACCTCCACTGTACATCTTTGCACGGCTCCCCAGTTGCGCCTCAATGAGCCCCTCCAGCTCTGGAGTTGGGGCTCGGTCTTGTGCCGGGCTCTGGCCCATTGGGACTTAGCAGAGGTGACGTTAGCAGATATGTGACGTGTGCTCGTGCAGTGCCGCTCGGCCGTTGCACAAGCCTCCCGGGGCCCAGGGGGAAGGACGGAAGAGCATGTGGGGCACAGCAGCCCCAGCTGAGCCCAGCCTAGCTCACCAGTCCTTAACCGACACGAGCTAATTAAATGCTTGTGTATGCCACTGGGATTTTCATGGGACTCTTTAAAAGTATGGCGCAATAATTAACGAGTACCATCATCCCTGTCAACACTATTGTTCCGATCATAATAAGCCAGAACCAGTCCCTGTCAGGTTGATTCAGACTTGTGGTGATCCCTGGGTGTTGAAGCAGAAAGGTACTCCAAAGGGTCTTCAGTGGTTGCTTTTGGAGAGGAAGATCCCTGGTCCTTTCTTCTGAGGATCCTGAGGGTGGCTCCAGACCCAGGGGCCCCGGTGGTATTTTGCACTGGGCTGCTAATCACCAAGGTCCAGGGTTCAAACCCCCCACCTGTGCATCTGATGAAAGATGAGGCTATCTGGTCCTGTAGAGATTTTCAGTCTCAGAAACCCACTGTAGGGTTTGGGGTTGGGTAGATGGACTCAACCCTTCCACCCACTGGCAACTAGTTCAGGGTGTTGCATTACCTGGGATTTCTCACTAAGAACCGTCTTCTGACGGGTATTTGTTGTGTTCAGGGCCCCCTGCTAAGCACTTTACATATATTCTTGGAAGGAAAGCTTCACACCGCTGCTTTGTAATCCACAGCACTCTTCTCTTCCTTGTGCACTGGGAACCCGAGGCTCCCAGAGGTCCAAGGACTTGTCTGAGATCTCACAACCAGTTCAGAGGACGGACCAATATCCAGGCTTGAGTCTCTGTGACTCAAGAGCTCTTAACCAGCTTAGACAGCCGGCAAAGGAAGCCTTGGAAACACATTTCTAAATCTCCATCGAATAGAAGGAGCCCAGGCGACACCGTGGTCTAAAACATTCTGCTTCTAGCCAAGGGTCGGCAGTTAGGTCCGCTTCCAGGGAGAGAGACGTGGCAGTCTATTTCTGCAAAGATTTATGGCCTTGGAAATTCCATGGGGCTGTCTGTCTCTGCCCTGTAGGGTCAATGGGCGTCAAATCGACAGGACAGCCCTAATAACAACAAAGCTATGATGAAAAGGCATGGGAGGGCACCCTTGCCATGCTCAAGAGCAGGGTCAGATTGAGATAAACAGGGGTGCCAAAGGGTGGGGCCTTTGTGTGAGTTTGCGCCATCTGCAGAAAAATCTCAGGCAGCCCCCTGCCTCCCACTCAGCTTCTTCCCTCATGGTACCCTAACCCCCAGTTCTAATTCATAGGGTCCTACAAGACAGAAAAGCATGCCTCCAGGGCTCCAAGGCTGAACCCCTTAGGGAAACTGACTCCTTCATCTCTCTGCTGGGGAGTGGCTGGTGCGTTTGAACTGGCGCTCTCCCTGTTTGCAGCTGAGCATGTAGTCCCTGCACCTGCAGGGCTTCTGATCCTGAAGTGGTCCTCGTTAGGTGCCTTCAACTTGGCTCGAACGCATCGTGACCCCGTGCGCATCAGGACGAAACGCTGCCCATGCCCCCACCACCCTCAAAATAGTCCTCTGTTTGAGCCTCTTGTTGCCGCCACTGTGGCCATCTGTCTCGTTGAGGGCTTTCCTCTTTTTCCCTGCCCCCCTGCTTTACTAAGTGTGATGTCCTTCTGCAGGCACCGGCCTCTCCTGATAACATGTCCAGAGTCCTTGAGACCAAGCCTCGCCATCCTTACTTCTAAGGAGCCTTCTTCTGCCTTCTTCTGCCTTCTTCCAAGACCGATCTGTTTGTTCTTTTGGCAGTCCACGGTACTTTCCAGATGTCTGGCCAGCACCCTGCTTCAAATACACCGATTCTTCTTCAGGCTCCCATATCCTGGTGTTACAATCAAGTCCCTCCCTTGTGTAGGTAGAGATGGGAATTCGGAGGAGATCTGGACTGAAGTCTTGGCTCGGCTGTTCCCAGTGGCGTGTCCTTGGGCGCACTGTTGAATGGCTTGTCCGTTAAAAGAAACCTGCCGCTGTGTGCTGTCCTCAAGGTGAAGGGGACTCAGGACAACCTCTCCTGGACTGAGTTGAAACTGCTCAGGGGGTCTCAAGACTGCCATCTTTTGGAAGCAGGGGGCCAGACCTGTCTGCCAAGCATCAGTCTTTGGACTAGTATTCACTCTGTGGGATGAATACCATAAATAACCTCTAGGAACAAGGAACTGGAAATCATGTGTGAATGAAAAAGCGCCCCCCCCATGTTTGTTGCTGTCTTTAGTGCCATCAGCATGGTGGGGTTCCCCCGAGACCATACAAAGATGCAAACCAGTGACACTGATTTTCTAGGCACAGAGGCAGGGGAGACTGGAGATGGGTGAAGACTGGGGAGGAGAACAAGCCCTCAGGTTGGCCAACCCCAGGATGGATCCCTGAGAGGTCGCAAAGCTGCTCCTATGTTGTCCTGCTCCCCAACACCCACCACCATTTCGAGGGGCCACCCCTACTCCATGGACCAGAGGACAAATACTGAAGTGCTGAGGCCGTGGGAGGCAGGGGCTGGGGTGGGGGACTGAGTGGACTGCTGGGGCTTGTGGGGGAGACAGGTCTTGCCCAGTCAACATTCCCCTTCTGGAAGTCAACACCTCCACAGCCCCGCCATCAGGCAGTCATCTTGAGTGCCCCATGCCCTACAAAACAGCCAGAAGGGGGGCTTCTGTCTTGACCTTCAGCTTTTATGGGTTTGGCATCTGCAAAAGGCTCTTTCATTTCTCCCCAGAACAACCCCTGACAGCTCTCCTCACTCCTCTGTGCCTGATGGTTTCTTTGTTTGGCGGAATAAAGAAGCTTGTTACAGGAGAAAACGCCTTGGCAAGTGTCAGCGAAGATATCTGTTTTCTTGAAGAAACTCTCATAAAACCTTTCAAGCTGCTGCTTTTGAGTCCCAGAGCCTCACGGATCCAAAGGCCTCTCTGCTTTCTACAGTGTCTTGACCGTTGCTTGGTGATTTCTCAGGTCTCTCTCCCACAGCAGGAGGGGTGAGCCTGCTCCTGGAATCTCTGGGTGCACGGTAAGCTGGTCTCCATCACTTTGTGGTCTCCGCAGTTGACACACAGCCATGGCCTGAGTGCTGGGGGAGGTGGATGGATCTGTGCCAGGTGAGGTCAGTGGGAGCCTTTCAGCGGGTCCCTCCAGGTTCTGCTTCCCAGAAGGTTTAACGGGTCCCAACCGGAGTCTAGTATCTAGTATTCCATTTTTAGTATCTCCTAGGTTTTGAGAGAGCTCACACCCCAGGCTGCAGTCCATGCCGGTGTGACCTTAACCACCACATTCCTTCCCCTGGGGATCCCTGGGTGGTGCACACATAATGGAAGAGTTAACAGTTTAAGGACACCAAGAGATGCCTCAGCAGAAAGCCCTGGCCTGGTCCCAATCCAGACTATGTGGACACTCCCCACCCCTGAGAACATGCACTTCAGAGGACAGCACTAGATCCACAGCCTCGGGAGAGGGGCGAGTCAGATTAGAGCACACAGGAGAAACAAAGGGATGGGGAGGACGGGAGGACATCCTGTCCCACCAACCCTCAAGGATGATCGATATTCCTACCCGGAATAGACAAGGCATGGAGAGGACCAAAGGGCTGGCTCCACCACAGGATGTGGCGACATCCCTCACTGAACCATGGGGCACTGTGGGGGACAGCACTGGAGACACAGTGTGGGAATAATGCACAATCTGGCCCCATCACGCTGGGGTGAGGCACTGAGGGCATGAAGCAGAGCAGCAGGGAAAACAGAGTGATGAAATCCCTGAGGAATACCAAACATAGACAGGGGAGACAGTGTGGCACCCCATCAGACTCATTTGGAAAACACTCGTAAAGGCCAACAAACAGACCTTGAACTATTTATAGGCTTTTCCACTTTTATCAGTGGCTTTCTTTTTTATATCATTTTATTGAGGTCTCATACAATTCTTATCACAATCCATACATCCATCTATTGTGTTAAACACATTTGTACATTTGTTGTCCTCGTCATTCTCAAAACATTTGCTTTCTACTTGAGCCCCTGATATCAGCTCCTCATTTCCCCGCTCCCTTCCCACCACCTCTCCCTCATGAATCCTTGATAATTTATAAATTATTATTATGTTGTCAGAGGGGTGAGTGAAGGGAGATGTTGGGCAGTGTAAGACAGTGGCTTTCTTTTTGTTATTGTTATTTTGGTCTTGCTTTCTGCTGTTGTTATTGTTTTGTTGGTTTTGACTTGGTTATTTTATTTTGGCTTTGCCTGTTTTTTGCACTTATTAATGTATCTGCACGACTATCTAGATAAGATAAGCAGGATAAACAATTTAGAGATGAAAAAACAGAATCAATTTTCCGGCAGTGATACCGGAGAAGGGGAGGTGAGAGAAGGGGATGGGGGGAGGTGGGAATCAGCTCAGGGAAAAGGGAACAACATATGAACTAAAAATAAGTGGGAGGAAGGTCATAGGATATCTAGTGAGGCTCAGTGAAGGACAATGTAGCAGCAAGGAAAATACTAAACCCGAATGAAGACTGAATATGATGCTGGAACATGGAGGGAAGTAAAAAGGAAATAGAGGAAAGAACCAGGACGCAAATTACATTTATAGAAGCCTAAATACAGGCATGTACATATATAAATATATTTATATATAATGAGAGGAGAATAGAACTATGTACTTACATCTGTATGTTAAGAATTAAGGTTGCAGATGGACATTGGGCCTCAACTCAAGTACTCCCTTAACACAAGAACACTTTGTTTTAACAATCTGGCAATCTGGGATGCTCACCTTCCTGACACGCTCACTGAAGACAAAATGGGTGCATAAGCAAATGCAGTGAAGAAAGTTGATGGTGCCTGGCTATCAAAAGATATAGCTTCTGGGGTCTTAAAGGCTTATAGATAAATAAGTGGCCATCTAGCTCAGAAGCAACAAAGTCCACATGGAAGAAATACACCAGCCTGTGTGATCAGGAGGTGTCAATGGGATCAGATATCAGACATCTAAGATCAGAATAAAACCAGACCCAAGCTGAATGGGAGGGTGGCATGGAATGGAAACCAATGCCCATCTGTTGAAAATTGGACATCTATTCACAGAGGGGTCATAGGGAAGACTTGCGATAGTGTGCAGTAGAGCACCGATGAAACACACCACTTTCCTCTAGCCCTTTGGTGATTCCTTCACCCCACTCTCATGACCTCAATTCTACCTTACAATTTGGATTAGACCAGAACATGCACACTGCTAGACAAGGGCCCACAACACAGTGAATCCATGATAGATAAACCCCTCAGGGCCAACAAGGAGAGTAGAGATGCCAGGAGGATGAGGGGAAGATGGGGGGGGGGAGAAAACAGGAATTGATCACAAATTCAATCTAGAACCCTGTGGCAGTCATGTGCTTATGTCAATTTAATGATTGAGATGAAGCGGTTGAGTCTGGTCTGTTAATCTGGAGATAGCCATCGAGTAGCTAATGAGGCCTCTGTGTGGGCATGACTTTCTCCTGAGACTTCTGGGAAATCTCGCGATATTTCCCTCGTGGAGATGAGAGGCCACCTTGCCAATTATTGATAGTTAGTCTCTGAGATGACGAACTATGGACAAGACAAAATGGCAGTCTTCCAGAAACTGGAGGATCCACAGAAGGAGATACATGGCCTTACTCTGATGGAACCAGAACTCTGAAGCTGGAGAAGCCATGTGGAGACCCCTGCCAGTGATGAGTTGCTTCTACCACCAGTGGATGCTGTTGATGGACCCTGAGCCCCGGAAATGAGAAGCCATGGGAAGACCCCTGCCAGCACCAGGATTTGGCACCCACTGGTCTGTGACTTTGTGAGTCGGAAGGAGACTTTATAGACTGATATCGGACATATGGGCTAATATCGGACATATGACTTTGAACTGGAATGAGTTGGGATGCTTTCTCAATGTTCCATTCCTCTTGTATATAAACCTTACTTACTCTTATATTTGTATATGTGTCTGTGATTTTGTTTCGCTAGTCTACCTGGGCTAACACAGACACCATCGTAGGGGGATGAATAATAGGAAAGTGGATGAGGGGCAGTGGATGACAATGTAAGATATGGAAAAAATAATCTATAACTTATCAAGGGTCTGTGAGAGAAGGTGAGTGAGGAAAGGAGTTGGAAGAGATGGGGAACTGATACCAGGGACTCAAGCTGGAAGAAAATGCTTTGAAAATGATGCTGGCACACATTAGAGGAATGTATCCATTGTGATAAGAGATGTAAGAGTCTTGGGGCTGAGCCCCAGTGGTGTAGTGGTTGTTCGAGGGACTGCAGCCCACTGGGATGGAGGTTCAATTCCAGTAGCAGCTCCACAGGAGCAAAGGCTGGGCCTCCTACTCCCACCACCGGAGGGCAGTGATGCCCGGAAATCAAAAATAAAAAAGAGATGTAAGAGGCTCTAAAAGTATTTTTAGAAACAAGAAGAAAGCCCTGGTGATCAACTTCAGTGAGATCACCTCCTTTGAAGACCTCAAGAGGCATCATTCTAGTCTAATGTACAGGTGTGCCATAAGCTGGAGCAGGCCCAAGGGCAACTGAGCTGTTGTTTCTCAAGCAATCAATCACAAACAGGATGCCATCACGATGGGCTTATACATCTGTCCCTCAAGAAGTCAGAGGTCAGTAGTGGCTCCCCTGCACAGCCCATGGAGGGACTGCATCATTGGGACTGTCTAAAGATTTAGAATGAGTCTCCTCCAAGTCTTGCCTTTAATTATGGGGTTCCTAATGAAGGGTAGAAAGAACCTGGGAACTAAATCATGCTGGTTCTGCCATTGGCTGGGCTCATGAAAAACAGAGACAATTATTTCTTGGCCTTTTGGCTAAGATCAAATGTAGAAAAACAGATGAATGTTCCAGCTATGCCAGCTTAGAACGATCCACGTTCTCTGTGGATTCCCAGCATCTAGACCTCTGTTATGGATTGAGTTCCCCCAAAGTGTGTGTTGTAAATTCCAATGGCTGTGCCCATTGGGAATGGGGTTTCCTTGTTGTATTCATGAGGAAGTATTAGACTAGGATGTGGCTCAACTCAATCTTTTCCCAGTTGGGGAAGGCAGATGCCAGTCCATAGGAAGACCAACACAAAACTGAGTAGCAGAAGCTTGATGGAGATGAGGCCCTTCCTCCAGAGCCAAAAGGGAGAGAGAGAGAGAGAGAGACAGAGAGAGAGACAGAGAGACAGAGAGAGAGACAGAGATTTCCCCTAGAGCTCCCTGCCTCCAGGTTTTTCGTCCACTACGTTGTGAAAAAAATTAACTTCAGTTTGCTAATGCCCCCCACTCGTGGTATTTCTGTTGTGGCAGCAGGAGTTCTCTCAGACAAACTCATAGGAGAGAGAACTGGATGATTTGGTTGGTTCTCATCTTCAGTGAAGCATTACTGAGTTTCCATGGAGGCCACATGCTTCCCTTATAAGCCTGGGCACCACACTGATCCCACCTCAAGGGACTAGGGTACCAGAGGTTCCATGGTCCTGCACAGGACACAGCTCCCCTGCACAGACTTCTCTTGGTTTTTGTTTTTTGTTTTCAGAAGTCAATTTTGTTGATTATGAATTAGGTTGAGGGGTTGACACTTCAGACTACTGACTCTGTATTCAACAGTTCACACCTGTCGTCAACTCTCCATCCATTTCTATTCCACCCACCCCTAATTCACCTTTTCTCCCTCATAACCCTCCATTCTCCCTTTCACCCAAGACAATACCTGTTGGTCTTCAAACCCATTGCTTCATTTCCCCACCCTAGCTGGCCTCCCTTGGGGACCTCCAAAGTCTGTCCTTTGACATGCAAGTCTTTGTTTTGGTTTCTATCTTTAGAGTAGTAGCCTCATGCAGTGTTTGTCCTTTTGTGTTCTCCAGGTCCACCTGGGATGACATGTACCATGGTGTCATCCTTATTTTTAGTGATGTATAGTATTCCCTTGTGTGTATGTACCAAAGTTTCCATTATCCATTCTGCTGATGGGCATTTGGGCTGCTTCCAACTTCTTGTTCTTGTGAACAGGGCTGCTGGGAGCAGGGGAGTGTGCCTGCCTATTCATGGTATGACACTTACTTCTTCAGGGTTCATAGCCAGCAGAGGTACTGTTGGATCCTATGGAACTTCTATTCCCAGTTGCTTGAGGCAGTGCCATCTGGTTTTCCACCGTGGTTATTCCTATTTACACACTGGCCTGCAGTGTAAGAGAGTTATGGTCTCTTCGCACCCTATCCAGAATTTTTGCTTTTTAATTGGACTGCCGTTATCTCAGTCTCGTTTTGATTTGCATCTCTCAGATGGCTAGTGATCATGAGTGTTTTCTCATGCTTATTAGCAGCTGGATGTCATTTTCAGTGACCTGAACATGTCACCAAAGTGGTTCATGTCCTTTACCCAATTTTTGATGGGATTCTTCTTATTCTTTTTCCTTATTTGAGGTCTTGAAGTTTTCTGTGGGTTTTAGAGATCAGCCCCTCGTTGGCTGAGCCATTGCTAACGATTTCCCCCCAGTCCAATAGTTCTCTTTTTATTCCTTTGATGAAGTCTTTGGATGGACATAAGTGCCTTATTTTCAGTAAGTCCCAGTCATCAGTTTCGTCTTCTATTGTGTGTGCTCCCTTCATTGTGTTTGGTAGTACTTCTGTTCCTTGCCATAGGGCCATCCAGTTTGCTCCTGGTTTCTGATGGATGATCTTTATGGCTCTGCACAGACTCCCCCTTGGCCCCATCTCCTCTAAGGAGACAATGGGCAGGGTGGGCCTTCAGGCCTTCCAGACCCTTTCCATTCATCGGGACTGAAAGGACGACGCTCAGAAAGGTCTCTCTTTGTGAAGAGCAGCCCTCTGGCCTCACCAAGGGAACCGAGGGCAAGGTGGCAGGAAGGAGATGGAGAAAAAGAAAGGTGGAGTCCCTGTGGCATTTCAGAACCCGCAGGCGGTCAACAGAACACTTCTCTGCTTCCCGAGGGAGGTGTTCCTACCCAGCTTCCAGAGTGCCCTGCTCTCGTTAACAACAAATAATGAAAAATGAAGCAAGTCCTTCATATGTAAATGGATCAGTCATGTGTTGCTTTTTAGAATCCTCGTTTCAGGACAATGGAATAAGGTCTGAACGTTGTTCCCCTTCACCGGCATGGGAAATGGGCCTTGGATTGACAAAGTGACCTGGTTCAGGACCCGGACGACACAGAACTTCAGTCTAACTGGACCACAAAGCCTGTGGCATTCCTCACCTTTCTTTGCCCTCATCCCCACCCCCCAAATGTCCCAGCAGCTTTGGACATCCAGATCCACTCCCTCCACAAGTCCTGCTACAGCTTGGCCCAGCGTCCTGAAAGCAGGACCATCAAAGGAATTCCATCCCCCTGCCCCATCTATCTGGTGGTGTCTGTTCAAAGGGGAGCCCCACATTCAGCAGCGGAAGTTGCTTCCCCACAGATCTGAGATTGTGGCTGCCCACAAGTCTTTAAGTCTCAGCACACTCTTTCTCAGCTCACTGGGTCCTGAATGGGCTTTGATCTCAGAAGTGTTTCTCTGGGACTTGAATCCCTATGGCCCAGGGGACCGAGGTCTAATACACCTTGGGTGTTCCTTCCCTCTATAGTGTCTCTTGTCTCCCCTCTCTAGGTCCCCTTGGCCCTCGGATGCCAACCGACCACATATCGCCGGGCTCCTCACTCTTGGGGGCCAGCACTTCTGTGAGCAGAGATGATCACCACTCCCTTGCTGTTCATGGAGCCCCAGGATGCGGCAGGGTCCAGGGTTCCAGGGTTCCTCCCATGTGTGCCTCATTAGATTGCCTGGGCCCCGTCGAACAGATGAAGAGGCTGGGGTTCAGAGTTCGCCCAAGGTCTCAACTAGGAAGTGACAGGGCTGGCCATGGTGAGGCGTTTGACCTCAGAGGCCAGGCTCTCTGCATACCCATGAGTGCACTGTGAGTGGTTTGTCTCCGCAGAAGGTGGTCAGTAGCCCCAGGCTTGGTGCTTCAGGACCAGCCTAAGCTCTAGGGCTTCTCCTTCTTGTGTCCAGTGCTGCCAAGAACACAGAATCAGACCCCAAGATGCCAGACATAGAGCTAGGCTTTTACCCATTGGTACAGCTCTTCTTTCTTCCTTAGCTCCGGGAAAGCCGGCTGCTCAGAGCTGTGCAGCAGAGCAGTCATAGGGAGTGTCTCCTGGTGTCCAGGGTGGGCCTAGTTAGTCCTAGACACACACACATCGCCCCGGAAGTGGGTTCACCCCACAATGACACGAATGCATCACCTGGCAGGATGAACCCAAGGAACAGAGTCTCCTTGCTTTTCTCGGCAGCCTGCGTGTCTGATCTGTCACCAGGCTCACCCCCAGCCCCACAGCTCCCGCCTTTCATTTACAGAATGACATAATGAGATTTTCGCTTTGTTTCAAAAGAGGGGAGGGGGAGAGGGGAAAATTAAAAAAAAAAAACCCACAGGAACCCTCAACCACCAACAAGAAATAATTAGTGCACATTGTGTCATTAAACACTAGACTTTAATTAAATCACATGGAGATAAATACCTCTAACGACTGGGAATCTGTAGGCCGCAGACAGCGTGGCTCCCTGCGTCATGGAGTAATGGTCCCCACAAAGACCGTCAAGTCAGGGATTCGGACTTGATTAAGAATCTGACTAAATTGGGTTGTCACCCCGTATGCTGCACCTACTACCTGAAAATTGCTCATTATCTTTCCCATTTGATCTTCTCCGAGCTAACAAGCCTCTACAGAAACTGGTCCAATGATCAAAGGACCCATTTATTTGAGATTCTTTCCCGAGCTGGGGCACCCTCCCTCCTTGCTTTGTAAGGAATCATTACCTGGCATTCGCCGCAGGGGACCCAGCGAGGCTGGAGGTGACCTCTGAGATTTCTGAGGTGACTGTTTGCACAGAGCTGCTGTCTCCCAGGAGCCGGGAGCCTGTCTTCCTCCAGCACGTGAGACAGCTCTGTCTGCACTGGCTTCCTGGAAGGCAGAATGGCCATTGCCCCCCAGGGAGCCACTCCTTCCCACATCCCACCTGAAGCTTTTCCAGGTGTGCTGTCAGGCCGAGGTCAGGACACGCTGGGTGCCGAAACAGAAGACTCTCCTGTAGAACTGTTTCTCTTAACTCTTCACCTGGATCTTCCTTACGCTGGCCAGAGGGCTGCTTCCCAAGCCAGGGCTCCCCATCGTCTGGAAGAAGGCAGGTCCTCTCTTGAGTTTGGCTTTCAAAGCCTTCTCCATTGTGATTCACCCAGAGGAGTCCATGAGGAGGGTCTATGGGGATACCTCTGAAGGCTGCGGCCACCCCGAGCTCCCCTGGCTCCGACATCAACCAGCCCTGCCTGTCCTCTCCTCTGGAGCCTCCATGTGCTCTCCTGAAAGCCTCCTGCCCATGATCGCGGCTGCTCAGCACTATCTGCTCCCCTCAGAACAGGCTTCAAGGTCTCCTCAGCCATCAATCCGAGCTCGGAGGTGTCCGGAATTTCCCAATGATGTCAGTTTGGGAGAGCTTGGGTAAGACTCCACTCACTGGTCCATGTTCTAGAAAGTGCAGCCTTTGTTCCCTGCATTGTCATGGGCTCTGGGGTCAGAAGAGAACTCCCTCCTTACTCTCACAAAGAGAGACCCCCATTTAGCGCAATGAAGGGGTGGGGGAGAAGCTGGGCTGTGAAGGAACCATGGAGAGGTCAAGAAGGGGATAGACACCCCAGAGTGTTGGGAGGCCAGGAGAGCTCTCAGAGAAAAGGGGTGGGCTGGAAGGAGCTGGGTGTCTGGGCAGAGGAAAGAGTGAGTGGGAAGGTCTTGTTGGTGAAGGACAGCACAGTCCTCTCAGAGACCCGAGGTCAAGGCCAGTGAAGTTGGAATTTAGAGAGTGAGGGATGGGGAGGGGGTGCAGAGTCAGGGGATATGAAATGAGGTGAGCAAGATGGGCAGGGATAGGGATTGCATGTTTCGGGGGTGGGGGAGATATTCAATACAATCTTTTTTGTGGGGAGCCTCGGGACTTCAGTGAAGGGCATTTGAGCCTCGGTGGGTGAGCCTCCTCTATGGAATGGAGCTGAGCTAGACCAGCCAGCCTGGGCCCCCCACAAGGCAAGCACTCAGAAGTGCTGGTGCTAAGCTGGTCCTTCCACATCAGGCTCCTTCTCAAGGGTGCAGAGACCTGCTCCTCTCACCCTGGGGGCAAGTCTGACGAAGACAAGGACTGCCCAAGTCTCTCCTGGACCTCACCAGCTGCTTCTGCAAAATGGGGAGCACACTAGCACAGGCTCACATGGTGATGTGAAGCTTTCATAAGATAATCGTAGTATTGTGAGTTAACAAATACTTAGTGCTTCCTGCGCTGGCTTGGCCACGATTTCATTCTTTTTTTATTTATTTTTAAAAAACCATTTCATTGGGGGTTTATACAGCTCTTATCACAAAACATACATGCATGCGTTGTGTCAAGATCATTTGCACATTGGTTGCCATCATCATTTTCAAAACATTTTCTTTTCACTCCAGCTCTTGTTATCAGCTCCTCACTTTCGCCCCTGCCCCCTCCTTCCTCCACAAACTCTTGATAATCTATAAATTAATATTTTTTCATGTCTTACACTGACTCATGTCTCCCTTCACCCACTTTTTGGTTGTCCATCCCCCATGAAGGGGATATATGTAGTTCACTGAGATTGGTTCCCCCTTTCTCCTCCCACCTTCCCCTTCCCCTCCTGGTATGGCTACTCTCATTGGTCCTGAGGGGCCTATCTGTCCTGAATTCCCTGTGTTTCTAGCTCTTTTCTGTACCCATGTACATGCTCTGGTCTAGCAAGATCTGTAAGGTAGAAATGGTGTCATAATGGAGGGTGGAGAAGGTAGGAAGTATTCAAGAACTAGAGGAAAGTTGTATATTTCATTGGTGCTATACTGCACCCTGACTGAATCATCTCTTCCTTGTGAGCCTTTTGTAAGGGGATGTCCAATGTCTACAGGTGGGCTTTGGGCCTCCACTCCTCACCCCCCTTCATTCACATTGATATGGTTTTTTGTTCTGGATCTTTGATGCCTGATTCCTGATCCCATCAACACCTTATGATCACACAAGCTAGAGCGCTTCTTCCATGTGGACTTTCTTGCTTCTCAGCTAGATGGCTGCTTGCCTGTCTTTAAGCCTTTAAGACCCCCCAGACACTACACCTTTTGATAGCTCTCTTCACTGAATTTTCTATGCACCCATTTTGTCTTCAGCTATCGTGTCAGGAAGAGGAGTGTCACAGAATGCCAGGTGATTAGAACAAAATGTTTTTGTATTGAGGAAGTACTTGAGTAGAGGCCCATTGTACGTCGCTACCTTGATATTTAAAATATAAATGTATATGCACAAATCTGTTTCCCTATGGTTATATAAAAACATATTTATATATGTATATGCCGGTATTTAGATCCCTATAAATGTCCTTTGCCTTCTAGCGATTTCTTTTTACTTTCCTCTTATCCCGCCAACATGCGCAGCCTTCATTTGGATTTCAGCAATTCCTCTCCATTGCATTGCCCTTGATCAAGCCCTACCAGGCATCCTAAGACCTCCTTGCCATTGTTTTCAGATCTCTCGTTCCTTCTCCCCGGGTTTGTTAACACCCTTTTCCTTTTCTTTCCCCTCTGCCCCCCCCCACCCCACCGCCTCCCCCTCTCCCATGTCCTCCCAGAACCATTGGTCCAATTGTTTTCTTCCCTGAATTTTTTTATCCACCTATCTTACCTAGATAGGCATACAGAGACAATAGTAAGCATGAAAGTAAGATGGAGGAAAACAAAACAACAAAAACAAACAAATGAAAAGCCTACCAAAAAAGGAAAGCCTATAAATAGCTCCAGGTCTGGTTTTTGACCACTAGGAGTGTTTTCCAGTCGAGTCTGGTTGGGTTCCATGTCTTGGCCCTAACGTCTATTTTTGGTATTTCCTGAGGATTTTGTTGCTTTGTTCCTCTTGCCGCTCTGTCGCACACCCTTAGCCTTTCACCCCAGTGTGGTGGGGTGAGTTTGAGAAAGATTCCAACACTGTGCCTCCAGTATTGTCCCTCTGTGATATGCATCAGTGAGGGGCATCTTGTCTCGTGGTGGGGCCGGACCTGTGGTCCACTTGGTGCATTGGGTGCTCTGAGCAGGAATGTTGTCCTCAGGGTTTGGTAGTCCAGGATGTGTTTCACTCTCTCTTCACTTGCCATTCATTCTTACAACAAATGTCTAATTGGCATCATCCCTTCCACCACCACCACCTCCACCACCACCATAATCAGAAGTTCATTACCAAGAACTTTCAGTCTACATGCAATATTTATATCCCAGATGATACTCTTGTGGCCTGAGCACTGTTCCAGACACTGTGTATCTCCATGAGTAAAAGAGGTATCTCTAGCTTCATTACAGCAGGAGAGACACAAACAATGACTAATATGTGGAGCAAATAAGGGACATTTTTAGTCTCTTATAAATGCATAAACTCTATAGAAGAGAGAAAAGGGGGATCTGAGCCCAAGACTAATCTTACAAAAGCTGATCGAGATAATACCTGTTGGATCTTTTGCACAAGTCCTAAAAGAGAATTCTACACTACACTCAATTGACAGAGAGGAAAGTGAGGTAGAGGGAAGATAAGTAACATGGGCCAGTGTAGATGTGGGAGTTAGATGATTCACACACACAGAAAGGTCTCAGGAACTGCAGAGGGTCTGGGGGTGACGGCAGTGGTGATGCTGCTGGCGGTGATGGTGGTAGCCTATCATCTGACCTGCTGATCTCGGGTCTATGCATCTCTGCAATCTGCTCTCAGTCTGTGGCATCTCTGTAGAGCTTGGATTCACCAGGCCCCAAGGTCATGTGAGCCAGGAGAAGCCTCCAGCTTAACACCTGATTTTCACCTTCTTTGATTTTCTTGATATAAATTTTCTCTCTCTCTCTCTCTCTCTGTCTAGAGAGAGAGAGAGAGAGAGAGAGAGAGAGAGAGAGAGAGAGACTAGTTTTGTTTCTCTAAAGTACCAAGCCTAACAGAACAAGTCAATAATTCACACAGCTCCTTTAAATATTTAACTTTGAGCTGCTTAACATATATAGTCGCATCTTTGACTAGCTATTTGTATATTTTGTAATTTGGTCACAGAAATGTGGGTGCTGAAGGCAGAACAGTGGGGGACATGGTAGGGTGCTGGGATCCTCAAGGACATGCAAAGTCATTTGTCCAGGCGGGAAAGGAGGGTGCACTCTTTAGATACAGTTCGTCACCACCAGAAGTGAAGCATTTTCTGCCTGTTGAGCACTGTCTTAAGTGCTTCATCTGTTCATTCTTTTGTCATTCAGTCTTGCCAGCTCTGGGGCCCAACTGTTTCAGTTCAAACCTTTGCTTCACCATGTGTGATCCTGGGCTTCTCTCTGGCCCTGTCTCTTCCTTTTCAGTGCTAAGCAATACATGAACATAAGGATGTGCCTAGGCCGTGCCTGTCACAACCCAGGAGCACCAGAGATAGTATTACTATCATCTTTTTTCATCCATCAACTCCTTCAAAATGAATTTGCTGCACACCTATTCTGTAACAGGTACTACTGGGGATATGGTGGAAAATTGGAAAAGGTAACTTCTGTCTTCAAGGAGTTTCCACCAGGGACAGAGAGTAAGCTAATTAAAAGAATCAATAAACAAGGCATGTTCTGATTAGCGCAGGCTGGGAGAATAGGATAAGACTGATGGGATGGGAGGCTGATTCAGCTAGTCATCAGAGAAGGCCTGCCTGCGGAGGCGACCCATAAGCAGAAGTCTGAAATCTGGACTAGAGTTTCACGCAGAAGGAGTAGCAGGCGTGAAGGCCTGGAAGTAGGGAAAAGTAGCCAGATGCATTTGAAGCAAAGAAGCCCAAACATAGCAGGGGTGGGGGAGGGTGCATAACCCTCTCCAAAAACCCTCCAAGGGTCTCAGGATCCATCTGGGATATGGAAAAGGATGCCCAACAAGCTACAAAGATTTTCCCAAAACAAGTGACATCAAGGATCTGTGACCAGAACCACTGCCCTAGATAAGCCCTAAGTATAAGCACACTCTCACCCCCTGCACCATGAATACCACCCCACTTGGGTAAATTCCATGTGAATTTTTGGTGACTGAACCAGAGGGAGTCCTGAAGGAGAAGCAGTTGGGTGACAGTCCCTCAAGCAGTCACCAACACAGAGCTGCCTGGAGAGGCCCTGCTGGACCCTCCTTAATGAGCACATCAAAGACCCCTCCAATTAGCATCTCTCTGGGCATCAAATCAGCCACACAGCACAACAAAGCAGTCCCCTGAAACTAACCAGCAATCTTGCTTCCTGTGAGGCTTCAGGGGAAAAGACAATGGACACGAGGGTGGCCAAGTGGGGGTCCTTGTGGGGACCCTCTCTGTGCCATGGGCTGGGCTGGCATCTGGGTGCACCATTTCATCCTCATAGTAGCTCAGGCTATAGATACTGATTCTCCTCCTGTTAGGAACTTGTGCCACCAGGCCATGGACTCTGATCCATAGAGACGTAGCCGATGGGTAGAACAGTCCAGGAGGGGTTCCAAGACTCCCAGTCTTTAGAGGGACAGATTGCCCCAGCTGTCTCCCAGGTCGGGACTGCTAAGTTTAGACCACAGACCTCTGCGTTGGTCGCTGAACTGAAACCTGCTGCATTGACGAAGATGAAGTTCAGCATTATCGAGGGATCCGCCCCAGATGACGCAGCTGGGAGGAAGGGTGTGAAGGTGTGCGCTGGATGTCCAAGTCCTCCTTTTCCTCTTCCCACCCACCACCCAACCCAGGTGTTACAGCTGTGTGGTTTGTTGCGCGGTCCAAGGAGCTCGACAGGCCCTCCAAGTGTCCTTCTCTTGCCACACTCCTCGGCGGACGAGGTTGTTCCCTGCCGGAGCCCTCCGCACTGTGCTGGTGGTCCTTCCTTACGGCAGCGCGGTGTATGTCAGATGCTCCTTGTCGCTGGAGTCCCTTGGTTGGTGAGGAGTGGTCCAGCCTCATGGTGGGCTCAATTCCATTTGGAGTGTGAGTTGTCCATTATATTAATGAATTGACATTCATTGGGATGTACAAAGGGATTCCAGACAGTTTAGGGGGAATTTGTATGACCTTTGAATTCCGGTTTTCCCTGGAGGTTTTCGAAGCTCCCCCCTCTCCCTAGTACCTTGACCTTAACAGAGAGTGTAACTGAAGTCATGACCTGGTGGAAGTGGCCCCCTCGCTTGAGCCACATCCTTCACTTTGTGAGAGATAAAAAGAGAGATAATCAAGCAGTACAGTACAGGGGGCATCATGGCCATCGAGAAAGAAGGCCTAGGTGAATGTCCTGAATGTAATGGAAGGAATGCACAGCAACATTCAAATTAATAAAAGTGACACTTGCTCAGTTTTCAGCACTCAAGCCCATGGCCCTTCGTCCATCTTTAAGGCTGGAACTGAACTCACCCTTGGTTCAATTTTCAACCCAACAACAGGTCTATACAGAGACCGATGATACTGGAGAGGTGTGAGAATCTTGGAATCCCCTGCTAGGGGACATCCAAAGGGCATGGTTTACCCAAAGTCAAAGTCCAGTGGGCTGAGAAAGAAGCAGGAATGGCGGCAGGAAACCTGGGGGGGAAGTTGGATAGGTGGGGGGTAGATTGTAGGCATGGCAGGGACTGAGATGAAACAGAATGTGTCTGAATGTTTGGCTGGAAAACTGCATTGCTCTGTGAACATTCACCCCGTTCATTATGAAGACGAACAAACCAAGCCAATAATGGCAACAAAAAACCAAGTGCAGGTACGACAAGAGAAAGCCAAGTGTAGAATAAGCCCCGTAGAACTCAGATCCCTGGCCCGAGATCCTTCTAGATCCAAGAGGCAGAGAGCAGAGAGTTGCAATTCTAAAGGCAGCAAGAAAATGTGGAAGAAAAGGGGGGAGGGGAGAGACTGCAGAATCAAGACAGGTATAGGGCAGTCCAGTCACAACACAGTGGGCTTCCTGGTCCAGCCAGCAAGACTCCTGAGTGTCTTGAGGCAGGAGACTTGCTAACAGGGTGCGGTGCCCCTGAGCACTTATTAGTGGGGTTAAAAGAGTGTTTCATTCTCTTATGTATTGAGTCATTATGTATCAGAACCAACTCAATGGCACCTATTGACAAAAGAGTGTTGTGAGACTTATCAGAGCAGGGCAGAAGCCAGGACAAGGGCTCAGGGCCAAAGAGCGTGGACATGACTGAGAAGATGCTGTCCTGATCGAAGCAATGTATCCTGAGTTTTTGAGGCTGAATTATAACCTGGGGCTTCCCTAATAGCTGCCCCCTCCCCCTGCCATACTTGTGATGATGGCCTATGGGCTCTGGGTTGACATTTGCAGTGAAGTGGTGTTACTTGGTAGAGTTCTTCTGGCCCTGGTCTTTGTAAGTCTCACCAGATGATTAGGTGGGAGCATGCCAACAGCGTTGGTGAAGTGCTAATGGAGGAGATTGGTCAATTTACCATTCCACTGGGTACAAAGCGAGTCATCATCAGAAACAGGAATAGAGACTTTTATGGCCTCCCAGAATGACGAACTGTATAAACAGAGTGTGTCCAACATTCTTGTCCGGAGAAGGGGTAACAGCCCTGGGATCACGAGACAGATCAGGTGGATGGACCACAGAACTAGTAAAGCTAAGTGCCTCTGGGCAGGACTCGGTGTACTATGGGCATTCACTGGCACTGAAAGAGCTTTGTAACATTGCCTGAGCAGAGGCCAAGGTTGGGACTGCAAGCCTGAGACCCCTGTCTGCCAGCATGGCTGAGAAGAGGTGCTGCAGACAAAAGAACTGTATCCTTAACATTTCCGATTCTGATTTGTAGCCCGTTAGCTGACCTAAGAAACCCCCATGCTCGTGGGTGCTGTCTGTGGGTTCTCTGTGGTCGTTACGGTGGATCGGCAAACCCGGCAGAGAAGCAGAGTGCTGTGGGAGGGGTGAGGGGTGTCAGAATGGGGTGAGGAAGGCTGGAGGGTGGAGGCATGTCTGACCTCTGTCTCACACGAATCATTCTTGGGAAGATGTGGAGCTGGTTCTCCTCCTTTGGGTCGTTGAAGGAGTTCAGACACGGCCTCCAGGCCGTTGCCTCACCCTTGTGGTGACGCATTGGGCTGGGATCTGCAAGGTCATAGTTTGAAGTTGCCAGCCATTCTGGAGAAAGACTGGACTGTGTACTCCTGTCAAGAGTCACAGTCTCAGAAACTCACCAGGGGCAATTCTATCCTGTCCTACAGGGTGTCTATATTGGCATTGACTCGATGGTGGTAAATTTGGCTTTGTTTTGGCAATGCATGACTGGACTGCACAGAGAAGTAACCATCCCTGGTGGCACAGCAGATAAAACATTCGGTTCCTCACTGAAAGGTTTGTGGTCTAAACCTACCAGCCATTCTGTTGGAATATGATGGGGCAGTATGCTAGGTGAGGCAGTTGGCTTCCGTAAAGATTAGCCCTCTGAGAAACCCTATGAGCAGTTCAACTTTGTCCTATAGCGTGACCATGACTCAGAACCAACTCACTGGCATTGTATTTAGCAGAGACATAGCTAGTGCCAAGGGCAGGGTTGTTAGTGTCTGAATTGGTAAAGGGGTTGGAGGGCAGAGGCGTGCCTGACCTCTATATTGGAAGGGTGCAGATGGTTCTTTTTCTTATGAAATACACTCACTCATCCTGAAGCCAATTCCAATTGCAGCTCTTACAAGAGGTCAGGTGCCTTCACAGCCACACCATTTGATAATAACCAAGAAGGCCAAAGACAAACCCATCTTTCCTGAAAGAAGTACAGCCAACATGCTCCTACGACGCTGAGACGTTCTCCTCGACTTTGGACATGTTACCAGGGGAGTCCAATCCCTGGAGAAGGACCTCATGCTTGGTCAAGTGAAGTGGCAGCAACACAGAGACTGCCAGTCCTTTCTTCTGGGGTGCCACAGAGTAGATTTGATCTGTCCACCTGTAGATTAGGGGTGGAGCACAGACTGTGTATGCCATGCGGGGATTTTGTGCCAGGCCGTGTTATTGTAGGTTCACTATCTTGTCCTTGTGACTCACAGAGATCCTGTAGGACAGAGTGTCTCCCCCTCTTTCCCCCGCCCCCCACGCCATGGTTCCCTGTGCTTCTTTATGGGTGCAGACTGCCCTATCTGTCTCCTGGAGAGCAGGCAGGGAATGCAGACTGCTGATCTTTCGGTATCACTGAGGCTTCTCTCAAAAAAAGAAAAATGTCAAAGAATAAAATAAACACACTGCTATTGAATTAATTCTGATTCACAGCAACCTTAGAGGGCAGAATAGAACTGTCCTTATGGGTTTCTGAGACTAACTCCTTCCAGGGGTTAAAAAACCCCGAATCTTTTTTCCACAGAGCAGCTGGTAGTGGCGTACTGCTGACCTTAATGATTATCAATTGAGTGGCCGCTACTATACCACTGGGGTTACCTGTGCTAGACCAGTGGTTCTCAACCTGTAGGTCACAGTGATGAAGTAGCAATGAAGATAATTTTATGGTTGGTGGTGGGGGGGGGGGGGAGTTGCCGTCACATGAGGAACTGTATCAAAGGATCACAGCATTAAGAAGGTTAAGAACCACTGTGCTAGGTGTGTCCGTCTAGGTAGACTAGAGATACAAATTCATAAACGCATATATGTATATAAGGGAGAGGTTTATATACAAAAGGAATGGAACATTGAGAAAGCTTCCCAAACCAGTTCGGTCCAAGCCCACAAGTCTGATATTAGCCCCTATGTCCGATACCAGTCAATAAAGTCTTCTTCAGACTCACAAAACACATGCAATGATGCCGAAGGCAGGAAGAGCACAAGCCAGTGGGTAGAAAGTCTTTGGATCCAGTGGTGTTGAAAACATCTCAGCGCTGGCAGGGGTCTCCACGTGGCTTCTCTAAGTCCAGGCTTCTGGCTACATCAGGGTAGGTCCGTGTGGCTTCTCCTCAGGGACGTCTCACAGGGAGCCAGCCTTCTCAGTCGAGTCTCTCAGGCAGTGAGTGTGGTCAGTAGAAGGTCTCTACGGAAGTGAGAGAGTGCCTCCTGCTTCCAAGAAGGAAGTACCAGATTTCCCAGAATTCTCAGAGGGGAAGGCCATGCCCTTATAGAGGTCTTATTAATTATCTCCAGATTGACGGGCTAGACTCCACGCCCACACTCTTAATCCTCAAATTGACACCACACGAGACCCTACCAAAACAAAACCCGTTGCCATTCAGTCGATGGTGATCTGTGGGGGCCTATAGGACAGAGCTGGACTGCCCCTGTGGATTGCGGAGACTAACTCTTATGGGAGGAGAGCACTTGGTCTTTCTTCTGCAGAGTGGCTGGTGGTTTCACAGTGACAAACTTGCAGTGAGCAGCTCGACTCATCACCACGACGCCACTGAGACCCTAGACCTGGGGACTTCGATAAACAACAAGAAATACACATGGGTCTTGACCTGGTAGAGCTCGCAGTTCACACCAGACCCTATCTATTATGAGCCAGCTCTGTCAGGCACAAACTCAAATGCTCGTGTTCTAACACCCATGCCCCAAGGTGAGATTCCCCCTCCCCCCCCATCTCCTTGAGTCTGTCTCTATGAAGACACTTCAATTAGAATTTCATGAAGGGTTTTGGAAGACCAACATCAGTTCTCAGATACAATGGCCTTCTTGTTGTTGTGACATTCCCTCAAGTCAGGGCCAATGCGCAGAGACCCCATGCACAGCAGGAGACACTGCCAGGTCCTGTGCCCACCTCACCCCTCTTCTGGTGTTTGCTGCCACGGCTGCAGCACATCCAGCTTGTTGACGATCATTCTCTGTGTCGCTGCTACTTCACTTGACCAAGCATGAAGTCCTTCTCTAGGGATTGGACTCGCCTGGTAACGTGTCCAAGGTCGAGGAGAACGTCTCAGCATCGTAGGAGCATGTTAGCTGCACTTCTTTCAAGACAGATGGGTTTGTCTTTGACCTTCTCTGAGATTATCAAATGGGATGGTTATGGAGGCATCTGACCTCCTGTAAGAGTTGGTTGGAATTGGAATTGGCTTGACGGTGAGTGAGTGAGTGAGTGAGTGCAATTCATCAGAGAAAGAACCATCAGCATCCTTCCAATGTAGAGGTCAAGTTTCTTCACTTCTTGACCATTTCAGACACTAACAGTCCTGCCCTTGGCACTAACTACTTCTCTGCTAAATTCAACACCCTTGAATTGATTCTGCATCAGAATAGCCTGGCTCAACAGCGGTGGATCTGATGTTTTGGTTTGGGGGTCTAACACAGGACCTGATGCATTATAGGAGCCCCAATAAACAGATCCCAAATGACAGCAATAACCAGTAGCCCTTGAGTCAACACCAACTCATGGTGACTTCTTGGGTGACAGAGTAAAGTGTGCTCTGTGGATTTGGGTCCAGTGTGTCAAGGTGATCATTTAGTCTCTCTTCTGAGGCCCTGGTGAGTGGACTTGAACCTCTAACCTTTTGACTAACAGTTCATCGGGCCAATTGTTTTTATTTTTTTATTTTTTTGAGTGGGGGGCATCACTGCCCTCAAGTGGTGGGAGTAGGAGGCCCAGCCTTTGCTCCGTTCAATTCCTTTGCTGGAATTGAACCTTCATCCCAGTGGGCCGCAGTCCGGTGCACAACCACTACGCCACCGGGGCTCAGCCCGGGCCAACTGTTTTTATACCCTTAAACTAAACCAACAACACACAAACTCCCTGCCATCAAGTGGATTCCAACTGGTCTATACAGAGCTTCTGAGATCAGATCTCAGAAGAGGAGCAGCCTCACCTTTCTCCTGAGTCTGAACCACTGATCCTGCAGTGAGCAGCCCCACACCGATCCCACAGCACTTCCAGGGACTCCACGTAGGAATAATAGTGCATGTATACTGAGCCTTGATCTTGGACCAGGTATTTTGCTAAGAGCTTTTTTTGAAAGATGGTGCATAGCTCAGTCACATCCTGGAAGTATTTAGGCCCTTGACAAAATTGTGTGTCTGTGTTCCAAATCCAAATCCACTCTTCAGGACCCTACAGGACAATAGACGAGGTCCCTGTGAGTCAGAATTGACTCAGTGGCAATGAGGGCTGTGTTAGTCTGGGTAGGCTGCAGGAGCAAATTCATGGATATATGAGAGGTTTATATACAAGAGGAAATGAACATTGAGGAAATATATCAATCCAGTCCAGATCAAGTCCATAAGTCTGATATTAACCCATATCATATCCAACAGCCATCTATAAAGTCCACTTCAGACTCATGAAACACATACAATGATGCTGAATATAGAAGATCACAGGGCAGTGGGTAGAAAGTCTTTAGATCTGGTGGTGGTGTTGGCATCTCAGTGGATCCAGTGGTGGTGTCAGCATCTCAGCTCTGGCAGGGGTCTCCATGTGGCTACTCCACTTCCCAAGACTGCCACAGGGGAGGTCCATGTGGCTTCTCCTCAGGGATGTCTCACAGGAAGTGAGCCTTGTCAGGAGAGTGAATGAGAGATAGTGTCTCCTGTCTCCAAGAAGGAAGTACCAGAATTCTAGGGAGAAGGCCATGCCCACACAGAAGCTTCATTGGCTATCATCTGATTGACAGATTAGACTCTACCCCTACATGCTTAATCCTCAAATTGACAAATGATTATATATCTTCCGCAAGGGCTTTTTTGGGTTTTTTTTTTTTTTTTGGACAATCTCCTCTTTCTTCCCCAGAGCTGATGAGTTTCAACCACCGGCCTTACAGTAAATGGCCGGATGTATAACTCACTGCACCCTCAGAACCCCTCCCCTGAGGCCCACTCCCCAGAGAGTCTGTTTTAATTGATGCCAAGCTCAATCTGAAACTCCCTGGGCAGAAAGCCCGACCCTGCATGCTTCATTTCACTTTCCCATTAGGAGCCCTGGTGACTTAGTTGCTGTGCATGGGGCTTGCTAACCGCATGGTCTGCAGTTTGAAGCCAACGGCTACTTCTCAGGGGGAAAGAAGAGGCTTTCTATGCCTGTAAAGAGTGACAGTCTCAAACACCACGAGACAGCTCTGCCGTGTTCTGAAGGGTCGCCAGGGTGGGCGTGGACTTGAGGCAGGGCCATTGGTTCCGGTTGGAGCCCTGGGGGGGGGGGGGTCCTATGATTGTAGCAGAAGGCAGACGGTCAGCGGGGAGCCTGCCCAAGGTCACACGACAGGGAAATCTCGCTGAATTCTAAAACCAGCAGAAGGAGCAGAAGGCATCTCTGTCTCGGCAGGCACAGGCAGGGTGGGAAGTGACCACGGCCGCTTTGTGGTCCACTTTATGGCTTTGAGCGCCTCACCTCCTAAGGGAAGTGGCTCCTCCTGGGGACACCTCTGAGGCCCCCTCGGATTATCTCCTGTGCCGGAGGGGCAGCTTGCCGTGCCCTGTCCTCTGCCTGGTGGTTCAGAAATGACTGGCTCCCGGGATGTTGTCCATCTCAAGGGCACCCAGCTCACGGACTGGATGGCAGCTTACCAGGGCTCTGATAGGAAAACCTCCTCCGATGGCATAACCCCAATTTACACAAATGAGAAGCATTCCTGAAATGAATTGCTTAATATCGCATTTTACAAATCAATGGGTATCTCAGGGCACTGCCCACATTTTTTTCCCATCTAGAGCGCAGATATCCACTTTCCTTATTGGATTTCTTCATCAGCTTACCCGCCCCCCCCCCTTCTTTAGGTGGTGATGGGGTGAGCCCCGAGGCAGGGTATTCATTCATTCATTCACGCTCTCACTCATGCAGTCCCTCCTCCTGCCAGCCTGTCTCCTGCATGCCAGAGCATTTTCTTCTGGGTAACCACGCATCAAACAGCAATAAGAGAGGGGCCTGGATTCACGTTGGTTTGGACTTGCCTTAATGTCGAGCAGCATTGCCGGCACTTCCGATTTTGCTCCTTTATCTTGCACGGCTGAAGTCCCAGTTATCTCTGCTTCGCTAAGCCTTGAGATTGGTTTGGAACTTGTACATATATTCTTCGAAACCATTAAACGCAGTTTAATTGGCTGTTGGGGGATGTCCTCCATGCAACCGCTCATCTCTCCCAAGAAGAACAAGAAGGCTGCAAGGCCCTTGTCTGGACCACCCACACCTCTGCTCAGACCCATCTTACTCTGAGCGTCAGCAGAAAGTGGCTTTGCAATGCAGACCCAGTCTCTCTCAGAGCCCCCCCCCCCCCACCATACAAAGATTTCTGCAGATGTCTGCTGTAACCCACACAGTCACAGCCCTCATGCCCAGCTAGTGATAGCTGACATTGTCCAGGGAGGAGCCTGGCTCTTTTTAAAAACACGGACCATCTCTTGACACCACACAGCAGTGGGGTCAGTTGAGAGGAGACATGGGAAGTGAGCGGGGCACCGGAAGTCTGTCACTTAGCAATGGAAATCATGGCCAGTCCCGTGTTTGTTGGGTGCCCAGCATGTGCCAGGCATGTCTCTTGGTTCATGACCAGGCTCTGCCAGCTCTTGGCTGCACGACCTTGGGAAAGTCACATTAGCTCTTTGAGATTGTCTCATTGCCGGGTTCATGGACTCTCTGTGAGGATTCAATGAGGTCATATATGCAAATGCACATTGCAGATCGCAAGTGATGGATTGGTTCAATGGCTGGTTTAGACTACTCCTGCCCAGCCGTTTGGAACTGGCCAGCCCGGATTGTTATGTCCTGGGATTTGTTGTGCTATGCCTCATCTCCCCTGTCCTTAAAACGTTTTAACATATATTATGTTTACATTGCATAATTATATGCATGCACATATTTAATATCTACCCATTCATATATACATATGCATATTAGCACCAGCACACACACATGGTGCATAAATGTGTGCAGACTTTCCGAAGGTTTCATGGATCTAATTGTAAGGCTAGAATTCCCAGTAACGATTTGGATGATGATCTTCAACTTTGGGAGGCACCCTAAATCCCAAACTCTGCTTGTGGTGAATGAGGTGGGATTAGGTTTTGTTAGAGGGGATTATGTTATGTCTGCTATTGTTCATGAGGCTGGGTTAGGGGAGATGTAACACCCTTAGGCAGATCATAACCCTGATCCACGTCAGGGGCGTTTCCCTAGGGTGTGGCCTGGATCACCTTTTATTTTAATAGAGATAAAAGGAGAATCAGGCAGAGAGGGAGGGGCCTTAGTTCCACCCAGAAAGTAGAGGCTGCAGTGAACCCAGGTTCCCTGTGCTGAGAACCTCCTAGACCCAGGGGAAGATTGGTGGCGATATGAAGAGAATGGCAGCCCCCTGAGGCTGAAAAAGAGGTAATCCCTCCCTCCTGGGCAGACAGACCGAGGGATTTATCCTCTAGAGCAGGCTCCCTCAAATTGGGCTTCAGCCTCCGAGTCTGTGAAAGAATCCATTAGGGGTACCTCTGTCCCAGCAGCATGAGATCACTAAAACAGAAAGCAAATAGAGATAGGGAGTTAGGCTGGAGAAACAGGACCACGTGTCTCTGGATGCTCCTTGAAGTGACACCCAGGCGATTTAGAATATCTAGCAAAGATTTTCCCACACAATAGACGTATGATACACACTTGCTGAATGACTTCCATCAAGGACCCATGATTTGTATAAGGATAGGTCAGAAGGTATTGCTACAAAACCATAGATACCTTGATGAAACAAAAACGTCAAAGGATGAAGTAATTGTTTCTCTGGGTCTATTCACGTCTGAAGGCAGATTTCCATCTCTCTGACCCTTCTCCAAAGAAGTCTGCATCCTCGGCGGTTTTGGATCCTCAAGGGACTCAAATCGCATCCCTCTGAGAAGTTCTTTGGTTTGAGGAACAGAAAGAAAGAAGAAGAGGCAAGAGCAGGGCTGTAGGGCGCGTGGGTTGAGGTTTCCCAGTGAAATGCTTACAGGACAGCGCTGGCTGCCTTCAAAGAAGGAGCAAGTGCCTTGTTGTGATGTTGCTCACCTGACGCTGTTTTCGATTTCCTTAAAACTCCTTTCTAATAAGGCCTTGTGTTCTGCTTGTGTCCGTCCATAAAACTTATCAAGACGAGCCCTTTACGCAGTCCCCCGGGACCTGGCCCTCTCTGCTCTGAATTTAATTGAGTCAACAGATCCTCTTGGAGGCCACTGTTTGGATGGGACATTGTTGGAGAGCGCCCTAATGAGTCGAAGATCGTGTAGTCCCGAGAGGTACTTCTCTGTAGCCATGCCCTGATCCCAGAGACTGGTCTAAACATGGGTGGTTTTGCATAAAGCTGGGCACCTAAAAACAAGAACCCTAATCGCACTTATTTTTGACTTGCCCTCATTTGTGTGTGTGCGAGAAAGAGATAAACCGTACGGGTGTGCGTGTGCTGCGCCTTTTTCTAGAGTTATAATGGTAACTCGAGGGACAGCATCCTGCAGAATATAAACTACCACGGGATAAAATACTCGAAAGCAAAGTCAATGCAAATGCTAAAATATCAGAAAATACAAACACCAACTTTTTAGGCTTTCTTTGCCCTTCTAATTTAGGCTGTCAGATAAAACAGGGGTCCCCAGCTGCATTTTAACTTCAGATTCAGCACAATTTGCCCGTAAACCCCTGTCCCAGATGTTGCCCGGGCAGATAGCGCATGGGTGTCCTCACACTGAAAAATTACTCATCCTGCATTTTTACTTGCTAAACCTGGCCACCCAACCAGTTCATTCTAGACAATAGGTCCCTAAACACTAGCTTTTTAAAGGCTGCTTAAGCCCTTGGTTACTTGAATGGTGAGGTGTTCACATCCCCCCAGAGCTGCCTTGAGAGAAAGGCCTGGTGATCTGCCTCTAAAAGGCCAGAGCCTTGAACAGCCAGCGGGGCAGATCTACACCCAACAGGGGAGCTGCGCTGAGTTGGAAATGATTTAGCAGGAATTGGTTGGTTGGTTTTATTTTTTTTTCAAGTGCTCAAACACCTCCACTGGTTTTTCTAGCACTTCTGGGACAAGGATAACTAGATTAGGTTCACCTGGAAAATCTGGCATTTGCCTTAGAAACTGTCATCACCTCCATCTCCACCATCATCTTCACACCCCCACCACCTCAACCACCACCACCTGTATTACAACCACGACCTCTGTCACTAACCCGTGTACCAACATCAACACCACCTCCTCTACCGCCACCACTCCACCACCCCACCACCATCTGCACTACAACCACCACCTCTCTCACCACCCCACCACCACCTGTATCAGAACCACGACCTCTATCACTACCCCCTGTACCAACATCAACACCACCTTCTCTACCACCACCACTCCACTACCTTACCACCACCCTACCATCACCTGGACTACAACCACCACCTCTCTCACCACCCCCTCTACCAACACCAACACCACCTCCTCAATCACCACCGCCACCCCACTACCACCTATACCCCTACCACCATCTCCTCTACCATCACCACCCCACCACCACCTGTATCACCACCACCTTTACCAGCACCACCACCACCTCCTCTACCACCAGCACCCCAGCACCACCTGTACCACAACCATCACCTCTATCACCACCCCCTCTGCCAACACCACCACCACCACCTCCTCTACCACCACCACCCCACTACCACCTGTACCACCACTACCACCATCTCTTCTACCAACACCACCTCCTCTACCACCACCACCCCCTACCACCTGTACCACCACCAACACCTCCTCTTCTACCACCACCTCCTCTACCACCACCACCACCACTTCTACCAACATCACACCTGTTCCACCACCAACAGCACCTCCTCTGCCTCTCCATCCCCCACCACCGTGAGTTACATTTCACATGAGCAATACCCCCTGCCCTTCCTAGTGTCTGGTCACAAGGCTGCCCTGCTCAATACAGTGGTGTCTGCTCTGAGTCAGACCCTGCCCCTGGATAAATGGAAACCTTTTCTTTCCCTTCCAAGGCACTAAAAATGCAATTACTGCTTCCCCTCATCATGGAGGAGCTCATAAAGTGCCTTATCAGAGATGAGATTCCTGGTTTGGGTAATGGGGCTATAACTCACCTGGCCGGGGGCAGGGGTGTGGGCAGCATTCCCTGGTAGGGAATGAAGCTTTTGGGGAGCATGTCCCTCCTGGCCAGACTCTTCTTCAGTCTGTCCAGCCTCCCCGCACTGCCCGGCGTGCACTGTAGGAGACTGCTAGAAGCTTGAAGGGGGAGCCGGGACGGCTGGTTCTTCCTGGCACCTGGAGCCAGGCTCAGAGCACAAGTTACTTCTTTGGAAACACAGAAGGCTCTCATGCAGGTGGTGAAAGTCATGGAGACGTGCTCGTGGCATCTGATCGTGCGCAGTCTGACTCACAGGGACCCCTGCTGGGGCAGGACAGAACTGCCGCACCAGGCTTCCTGGGCTGCAGTCTTCTTTGTGGAGCCGTTTCTCCCAGGGGGCAGTGGGGGTGGGTTGGCTCTGCAGACCTGTAGGTGAAGAGCTGGGCTTGTAACCAATGCCTCCGGTTCCCAGTGGTACCTGGTCAATGCCTCTTGGCACCAGGCTTAGCACTATCTTAGCTCAATGAACTCTCACTTCCTTTCTCTCATACATGCGCTTGGACATCAAATCCGAGTCCGCCCTGGCTGGCTGTGGTCAGGCTGGTGTTGTACAGAAGCAACATTGAGCAGGTGCTCAGTAGCCACCTGGGGGCTCGACTCATCTGAAAACCCAAGACCCTGGTCCAAGTCCTCCTTGCCTAAGACCCCATTTAGGTGGAGAGCGGTTCCAGGGCCTGGTCCCTTCAGCCAGATATTCATCCCTACTCCGGGCATCCTGGTGAGGCCAAGAAACCCAAACTCAACTTGCCGTCTCCCCAAATGGCCACCAGTCACCAAGTCCACCCCCTACCCCCACCCCATCATCCCACAGAGTTCTCCCGACAGCCCTTAAGGGTGGGCATCACCAGCAACCTTGTGCCACAGATGAGGAAAGTCAAGCTTGGCAGCCCCAAATCACCAGCGGGGTTCTCACAGCCCCTTGGACATATGCAGCACTTCCCTCTTCCCCCCACCCCACTCTCCTTCCTCTGGTGACACACAGGAGGTGCAGGACCCTCGTCCCAGGACCCGCCGCATGCCTGGGCGTGCTCCTTCTCTTGGAAGTAAACCTGCCCCCTTCCACTTCTCCCAGTTGTCATAGCTGCCATCGGGTTGTTCCTCAACTCATAGCAACCCGCCCCTGCCCACATCCCGAGATGAGACACTGCCCAGTTCTGTGCAGGGCTCAGGACGGACTGAAGGGTGGACTGCTGTGAGCCATGAGGTTCTCACTGGCTGAGCTGTCAAAGGAGATTGCCAGGCCTTTCTTCCGAGTCTGCCCCAGTCGGGAAGCTCTGCTAGAACCTGTTCAGCATCAGAAGAACACACGAGCCTCCACTGTCAGGTGTGGGTGCATACGAGGGGCACTGGCCAGAGTGCAGGGGGTTTTTGCTCCGGGAGCAACTGCTAGGGGCTCCGTACTTCTCTCTCTCTTTCTCTCTCTCCCCAGCAATTTTTCTCCTGCTGGCTTTTCCTTTACCTCCCCTCTGTGATGCTGGCCTTCTCCCTGAAAATACAGTTTGCTGATATTAACACACACACACAATCACTAAACACATTTTATATCGTCTTTGAAGTCTGATGGCCGCGGGCTCTGGGGCTGATCAGTATGCAGATAGAGTGTGGGCCCTGAACAAGCTGGGAAGGCAGCAGCTTCTGCAGGGAGAGCTCAGCAGATGGGGCCCGGTGAGGGAAGGTAGAAGGCTGGAGGGCTGAGCAAGCGCTGGGGGAGCTAGGGTCACCACGCCGAGATGGGGGCCAGGAGACTGGAGCACAGATCCCAGAGCAAAAGGCCACTTCTGTTGCTCCGGTGTGTGCCTGGTGTGGGAATGAGGCAGGGGTGGGGAGCCCCGGACGACCTCTTTCTGCAGAGGGCTCTGTCTCCGAGGTGGGTCTTTGGGAGTTCCTGCCTTGTGGATTTTTCTCTGAACAGGCAAGGAGAGGAATCCCAGAGAGCATCTGCCTGCCCGGGAAAAGGATCAGCGTCGTGCACACTGAGTACACCCAGTCGCCCTTCTTAGAAGTAACCCTTCTTATACAGCTTGTTGGGTTGAGGACATCCCCGAAAGCTCAGAGCCTGGAGCAGAGCCCTGGGCCCTGATGCCCACGTGTTGGGCCAGTGGAGGGACCCTAGCCCTCTGCCCACAGGACTCTCCCAGTAAAAGGGGGGGAACCCAGCCCTCAGGGAGTGCCTGACTTAAAGTGGGGGGTGAGGGAATGGGTGTCACCACCTCAGGCAGCTCCAGGCCAGATGGAGGATGGAATGGCTCTTTGATGTGTACTGAAAGCTCTTTGGCCCTCAATGGCCTCAACTGTAACTGGGTAGATGATTATGCTGCCAGGTCCAGCTCAACCTTGGGGTGCCTTCTTATTTTGCTGTAGCGGCTCACTCCCGTCGACACACACAACAACACGAACAGTTGTCTGGCCCACAGCACCCTGGCTCCCAGTGGTGCATAGGGTTTGCCAGGGCTGCTCCTCAGAATCAAACTCCCAGGTCTTTCTTCCTCGTCTCTCCCAGTCAGGAGCTCTGTAGAACCTTGGCCAGCCTCCAGTGACAGGTGGGGGGTAGCTGGCTGCACATGACCCTGGTCCCCGACCTAGAGGATAAAGATTTTGCTACCTAACTTCTAGCACATACTTTTTTTGTTGTTTGAAAAAGTCCACGGCGCTTCCCCAAAGTAAAGCCACTTTAATGACATCACGTTCTACCAATCAGATTAGAGAAAAGTACAAGCGGATCACACCACGAGACCATGTGGGGAAGAGGGTCCCCCAAGCTCTGTCAGTGGTAGCATCACATGCCGGGGAACGTGGCAGGATTGAGGAAAAACAAGGAATGCACACGCCTTAGTCTAACGCCACCATCCAGGACACTCCGGCGACCCCCAGAGGAGCCCTCTCAGAAGCCAGAGGGGCTGGTGTGAGGCTGGGTCTCATGGCTTGGTGTGCCAGATGGGATGTCAGAGGCTACCTGGCTGTCCACCCTAGGGGACAGACGCCCTCTCTGGAGTCCCTGCGGCAGTCAGAGGCAGCAAGATTTACACACAGGCAGACCTTAAAACCACAGTGTTAAGTGAAAAAATTAAGCAACAGAATGAGATCTATAGCCCAATACAATTTATGTAAATTAAAACACATTTGCACGGTAAACAGCGCTATATATTTCACAGGAAACATCCATATCTAAGAAAATCGATTAGAGACCCGAGCACGGGGCTGAGGGGTGTGGGGTAGGCAGGAGGGCCCGGGGATCAGGGTCTTCGAGGCTGGGCGAGATCTTCGGGAAGTAGATGGGTGGTCGGTCTCTGGGGGTCCGACTTTCTGATTAGGAGATCAAGTGTTTAACCATTGCCAGCCCAAACCCCGATGGATGCAAAGCCGCAAAACCAGCTCCCTTGTATCTAGTCAAATCCAAGAGTGTTGCCCCGAGATGGAACGGAACCAGGAGATGGTGCCGAACTCCTGGGGCTCTGCGCCTCTGGATCAGAGAGCAGACAGCCACGCCCGTGGTCCCCCTCGCCGGGCTCGGTGGATCTCCACAGCTGACCCGGCTGACCTTGTGGCTCTCAGACCGCGGAGCCCTCTGCCCGCCTCACGGTCCCCTTAAACATCCCTGGAGTGGAGAACATCGCTCCAGGCTGAGAACCACTGCCTTGCAATAAAAACCCGAAAACCCGCTGCCAGGCTCCCGGGGAAGTGGCCCGCGGTTACTTTGCAGAAACACGTGACGCCGAAGCGGAACCTGGGGATTCGGAACAAGCTGCGGCTCCGTCTTGAAAGCTGTTGGCGTCACTTGCACGTTTAAATCAGGGCTCCGCGGAGACTCCGGTTACAGCCCGCAGCGGCCTCCGCCTCGGGCCTCCTCCTAATTTTAACTGGCAGCTGGATTTGCATAGGAGATTTGCATCCGAGATTACCCAGGCTTCCTTGGGAGGCAGAGTCTATTGCAGACAATGGCAAAACTATATTTAATTCCTTTCAGCTTGCAAGGTGCGGGAGGAAGGAGTACTACGGGGAGGACCTGTCAGAGCCTGGCACGTGTGCGCCCGGTGCAGGTGCCACCGGGATGCTCCCTAGAGGCCGGGAGGGTGAGCTGGACGTGTCTTCAGGAAGGACGCACCTCTGAAGAAGGACGCCGCGCTTGGTAAAGTGGGGGTGGGATGGAGGGGACATGGTGGCTACAAGGGTGGGTGCCCACATCGCCATGGTGTTGAGGCAGCAGTTTGCCCTTTGATACACGGGTCTCCACGAGTCGGAGCTGACTCTGGGCACTTGATAACAGCGATGCAGGTCCTGAGAGGAAGAATGCCCGACCAGGCGGGGGCAGAAAGGACCCTGCCCTGCATTTGGCATGTGAATGGAGGAACCCAAGAGAAAATGAATTGCTTCCCCCTCCCCACCCCCCTCAGCCCAGGCCTTCATCTGGAAGTGGCTGCTGTCCCAAGTGCAGCCAGGCAGAAGGGAGGTGGTGTAGACACTGCCTCCAAACACCACCCTGACCCATTACCCCTCCCTCCAGGAGCCAAGCCAGCCACCAAGATGGCAGGAGGGCCTGCTCTGTGGAGTGGGCATGCTCAATAGCTGCTTCCTGCTAGGGGGCCGTTTCGTCTCCCACCTCAGGCAGGCAGCACGGGCTCTTTTCAGCAGAAGAAGACTTGAAGGCTCAGGGGCCAGGCAGTCGGTAAAGAGGATAGAGTCCAAATTGGAATGGAAGTTGGCCAGATTCTAAAACCAGTGCTCTTTCCAGGAGGCTATTGGTGGCTTGCAAGTTATTCAACCCAGAGAGGGCATAGAAGGTATTGGCAAGAGGAACCAGCAGCCCATCCCCCAAGACGTAGCCAGAGGTCCAGAGTAGAAACATCAGAGAGCGGTAAGCCCCAGGGGAGGCGGGCACGTCCCATGTGACTTGAGGCTTAGCTACCAACTCCGCTTCTCCCCGCTGGTCTACCAAGGCTCATCAGTCTCCACTTTCCTGCCCCAGTGTCTTTCACTCCTCTCCTGTTGCACATATTTTGACCTTTCACTGTTCTTCTCTCCCACCAGATTAGAAGAATCTTAAGGAAACAGACCATGACTGGTTCGCCTCTTTGTCCCCAGAATGAGGGAAGCAACTCTACATCCAAGGAAGATAGAGGCGGCAAGGTGAGGACTGGGATCAGAAAAGTGGTCATCCCTGGAGATTTCATCCAATGCTACATCATCTAGGAAGAGAGCCTTGATTTTCAGAGAGTCTCTTCGCGAAGGCCCTCCCCTAGACTAGGTTTAACAGGAGGCGTTGAGTGCCCCCGATCACATTCACCTCGCTCCTTTGTTCGCCACCAGTGTATTCAAGACTTCTCAAAGGAAGAGACCCTGCCCACTTCTTTCTGCATTCTCAGTGTAGAACGGGGTCTTGCAGAGTCAGCTGAGTAGATGGATGGGTGAATGGATGGATGAAAGGTAAGAAGGTAGACAGATAATTGAATAGGCATATGGTTGGGTGATGGTTTAGTAGTGGAGTGAATGGCTGGATCGATGAAGGATGGACTTGTGCATGAGTGGGTGAATGGACAGATAGATGGATGAAACAGGGGTACATGTCTGGATGTGGAAGACTGAGCAGCAGGGAGATGGAAGGGTGAGTGGATGGATCAGTGCAGGGTTGGGTGGTGGCCTGATGGTTTGAAGGACTGGTTGATGAGTATGTGTGGGGGTGGTGGGTAGGGGGCTGGACAGATACGTCCACTTGGTTGGGAAAGATAGGGGTAATGGTTGCATGAATGAATAAGTTATGTTTCTTTCTCTGAATAGCACGCTGAGACTCCCTTAGCACATTCGTCCCTCTGTACTCCACGCTCCCAGATTCCACCCCTACGTTCCCTCCTCTTCCATGTGTTCACCCTCCACACACGGATCCGCAGATGCCAGATGGATGTCTTCCCGGGAAGTTCAGCTCCAGTCCCTGCGTCTGTGCTGAGCGCTCCACACTGCACAGAGATTTAACACTTCACTCCAGCTTCTCCCGGCTCCTTACCTGCCTGAGGAGGTAGAGGCAGCGATTTGCATATTTATTAAATATCTCTTAGCTGGATACACAAGCTGCATTGCTATATCCTGCTCCCGGGGCCGTCCTGCTGGCAGACAAGATCCTGTGTTCCTCTCTGTCTCGCCACCCATTAAATAGCTGTTCGGGGACCCAGGAGGCCAGGCATGGGGAGAGGCCACAGGCTGGGCAGGGTAAGACAGAGCCGATAGAACCAAAGAGACTGTAGGGGCTGGGCATGCGGCTCTCTCACACGGGCTGGGTATCAGGTGGATTTTATTTACGGCCCAGGCAGGGGGAGCTGAGAAGGCTTCTAATGCAGGCCCCGCAAATTAGCCTGCCCTGAGAAACTCCCCAGAGGAAGGCTCTGACCCTCCATTGTGTTTCTGCTGATTCTCAGTACGCTTTTAGAAGTTCTCCCTGCCACCTAGCAAGAAGCAGGCCTGCTTTTGCAGAAGCCCATTTCTGAAACATTGAAGCCCCCTCCAGTAGCTTCATCCCGAGTGTCCTGGCTTGGCCCCGCATGCCCATGCCCTGTACCTTCTGGAAGGGGCCCTGGAGGTAAGGAGTGGCATCCTGGGGACTGGAGCTCCCTGGTACAATCAAGGGTAAACATCCCAGCCCCTCTTCCACCTGGTGCCCCATCCTATGACCAAGAGCCAAGCCTCTGGTCCCTGCCTCCTGTCCCCATTCCTAGGTTGAGACTCAAATCCAAGGTCCTGGTTTCTAGTGGGTAGGGCGAGCTGTAAGTGGCTGGACAGATACATCGTCTTAGTTGGGAAAGGTGGCCGTAATGGTTGCATGAATGAATAAGTTACATTTCCTTCCCTGAATAGCACTCTCACACTCCCTTAGTCCATTTGTCTCTCGGTACTCCATGCTTCCAGATTCCACCCCAAAGTCCTCTCTTCTCCCACGTGTTCACGCTCCACGCAGGGACCCGCAGATGCCAGATGGATGTCTTCCCGGGAAGTTCGGCTCACCCTGCTGCTGCCCCTCCGAAGCTGGGTGGCCTTCGACACGGGACAAGACCTCTCTGGGACTCAGTTTTCTCCTCTGTGAAATGGGGCAGTGCTTGTCCCTCCCTCACCTGGTTATCGGGTAGAGTAAGCGCAGAGGTCAGGACTCCGGGTTTCGTGGGGACTTGGTGCGACCTTAAGGAAATGGTTCTGGCTTTTGCTACAGATTCTGAGACGTTCTCCTTGAATGCTCACCCACTCACCTCTCCCAGGGAGAGAGGAGGGGTTTCTATCCAGTCAGGGTTCCTGAGTCTCCTGCAAGTTCGTTCCCCAGTCACCCCACTTCACACATGCAGAACCCGAGTCCCAGACTGAGGAAGGAAATGTTCAAGAGCACCTGTGATCTGGGAACTCACAGCTCCCTGGCTTGACCTCTTCTGCGACATGTCAAGAGGGATAGGGTTGGGGGAGACCCGCAAGTAGCTTTTCCAGCTCAATCACCCCCACCCCAGGCCCCATTCCCACCGCCCGGGGCCGGCAGATCCAGAAGGAAGGGCCGGGGCTGCTGGCTCATAAACTTTCCTTAAAGCCCTCGGAACTGCCTGGCTCGAAATCTGCTGCTGCAAAAGTTACAAAGCCTGGTCACAAAGTAATCCCATGGGGTGGCGGTGGCGGGTGAATGGCAAGGAGACAAAAACCTGGGGGGTGGGCGACGGAACCCAAAGGTCCTTGAGAAAACACCAAAAGGAGGCTTGCCTGTATGAACCGTGGGAGTCTCGGGGCTCTGGACCCAGCAGGCACCTCCCAAAGGCACCACGCTCAGAGAGACTGGGACCCATCAGCCAAGCTGGAAGAGCGGCAGGCAGTGAGGAGAGGGATGTTGGGATGCAAAGGGAGCTGCGGTGGGAAGTGCATCCCTAGCTCTCTGGGCAGAGCCTCCCTGAGCCCTGGTTTCCGGGTTGGGATCACCGCAGAACAGGAGGCTTGGGGAGAGCAGGGACTCTGCGAGAACTCTGGCCAGGCCGCTCTGACTAGGCACTGCTAGTGCCCAGAAGAGATGGGAAGTGGCCTTGGGGCGTGGTGGTTACTTTTGGGCTGTCAACCGCAAGGTCAGCAGTTCGAGACTGCCAGCCACCCCAAGGGAGAAAGACCAGGCGTTCTACTCCCTTAGAGAGCGACCATCTCAGAAACCCACGGGGACCTTTCTGTCCTGTCCTCCAGGGTTTCCATGAGTCAGAATGGACTCGAGGGTCATGAGTTTGGGTTTTGAGTTTACAGAGATGGGAGATCTGGCTGGCCCCCAGCTCAAAGACAGACCTATAAGTGGGACCCTCAATGAGTGTCCCCTTCCTCAGTTCCGTGCTGGTCACCCGGGTTGATCACTCTTACCTCGCTGGGGCACGGCGAGCGAGTGATGCTACAGATTCACTGCTGTGGAGGCGGCGATGCTGGTCCCGGTGGACCCCGTGGGCCAGGGCAGAACTGTGCCAAATTTCTTTACGGATTGTTCGAATCACTCAGAGCATCGCGGAGGCCCCACAGAGGGGACCTGTGGGGACACAGGGTGGGTGTGGGTCTGAAGCCATGTGACCAGGGGGTCAGGCTGACAGTTGGGCATGGGGGACAGACGTCAGCATCCACCTGTGCCCCTCTTTTGTGCCTTCCTGCCCCCCAGACAGAGCAGCCAAGCAGGCCTTCCTCTCATGTCCCACGTCTTTGCCCCCAGGTTCTCTCCCCCGCCCCCCAACTTTGTCTGCCCGACCCCAGTGTCTCACCCCTTCCACAGTCCTGATGATCTCCTCGGCTCACTCCCCACCCCACACACACACCAGCTTTGGGAGTGGATGGACCTCTGGATTGCCAGAGACCACACTGGCCTTTCTGTGCTCAGGTCACACTGTTGGGGACCCAGCCTGTGCTCCCAGTCCTGCTCCAGCCTTAGCTTGGGCCAGCCTCAGAGTTATCTCCATGCAAACCTCTGAGGAAGCATGGCTGGAGGCGAGCACAGCTCCCTTCACTCTGCACCCCTTTGCAAACCTGTCATCCCACCTCCTGGATGGGCCACACCCAGGTTTCCCTCACGTGCACGGAGTCTGCAATCCGGCAAATTCTTAAGAAAATGCTTCTATTAGTGAAGGATCCTTCTTAGAGAGTGAGCTCACCTAGACGGGGCGTCGCACAGACTGGGATCAAGCCATCCCTGCTTCAGATTCACAGCTGCCTCCCCTCTCTTCCGCTCAAACCCAAAGCAAATCTAGCAAAGGGACGTGTATGCTCCCCTCGGCCCCCTTTCCTCAGGAAGCACCAGCACGGCCACATCCGCCCTGCTCAGCGTGGGAAGTGGGGGAGGCTCCTCGCCCAGGTCTGAGGAATACTTCCAGAAGCCTCGGTGTGACCATCTGTAGAGGAGGATCATAGCCAGACTTCCCAGGGCGGCCAGGAGAAATGCACGAGTCACCCAACGTGGCATTCACCCAGAGCCTGGCGTGCGCTGAGCAAGCACTCTGTAAGGGCCCACGCTGTAGTATTATCGAGGTGGGTGGCAGTGTTGTCACCTCGGCCTTCCTTCTGCCTCCACCCCCACCGCCCCATGCCCACTGGACTTCTTCCCAACCCCCAGCCTCCCAGGGTGGGGCAGGAACAGTCTTCACAGGCTGTGAGGTGCTGCCTGGAAGACACGACGTAGCTACTGTTTGTTGAGTAGTGAGTGTGCACCTGCCGCTGCACTCGGTGGCTTCCCCGGGAGGTCTCAGCCAATCCTCTGCCGTCTGAGGAGCTAGCCACCACCCCACCTCCCTTTTCCAGATGGGGACAAGCTCAGGGCGGTGGGACAACTCAGAGGACATAGGCTACAGGGAGCTAGCTCCACGTGGACTGGCACCTAATGTTGCCTGGCGCCCCGGAAATCATTCTTTGATGTTGCCAAGTCACTTCCTCTTTCTGGGCCCGAGTTCCCTGGTCCGTACAATGGGGTGGCAGCAGCTACGGGGCCTGGACTGTGATGAACACAGCCATCCAGTGAAGAGGTGTTGATCGGGAACCTGTGCTGCGGGGAGCCTGGGGCTCCAGAGGCCATGGAGGACTCAGACTTGTCTGGGAGGCTGGGCCCACCCTGACGCTTGGAGGCTTTGATGGAGCTCCACTTCAGACGTACTAGGGGACTAGCCAGGGTGCTGGCACTGTCATCAGCTGGGATCCAGGGCTCCATCACTGGGATACCTAAGAGGGGATGGGGCACGGGGATAGCTTTACCATGGAGACGGGAACTCTGCATCTCAAAAATGAGTCCCAGGGAGGGACAGGGACTGGTGAGTTTCTGCTTAGCCCTGTTTCCACTGCCCCCTTGGTTTTCAGTGCTCCAAACACACTGCCCTAGATGCATAGAGACCCTACAGGACAGGGTAGAACTATCTCCCCCCCACCCCCAACCAAGGGATCCCAGACTGAAGGTCATTAGAGAAGAGAAAAGTTCCATCTTTCTCCCTTGGAGGACCTGGTGGTTTTGAATTACTGACCAGTGCATCACCTCTATGTCCCCAGGGCTTCAGCAGCTGTTAGCAGCATTGTCCTTGTTCCTGGCCTGGGTGCAGCCCAGGTCTCCTGATGACCTCATGCACAGTGGGTGGAGATGCTGCTCGACCTTGCACTACCTCTGTGATGGGTCATGGTTTGCATGGGTTAATGTCAGCATATAAATTGCCAGGCCTTTCTTCTGAGACTGTTTGAATCTGGAGGCTTTACCAGAATATGTTCAGCATCACTGCAACAGATAAGCTTCCATGGACAGACAGGGGGTAGCTGTGCATGCAATGAAGTGGCTGGGAATCAAGCCCAGGTCTCCCGTGTGCACAGCGAGGCTTTGACCCAGCAATGCCTCCCAAGCTACCATAGTGGGAACACAAACACCTTATCACAAAGAAGAGTTGTAGGGATGACAGCCACACCAATTGAGGCCCTTTTCTGTGTCAGACAACCTGCCATACAAGCACCTTCTCCTACGGGCCCACCTTGGCCCTTGGAGCAAGAGCTCATTTCCCCAGTCACCTTGCACAGCAGAAAACAAAGCAGAGGTAGTTTTGAACTTGGATTTCTCAAGTCCATGCACCTGTAAAGATGCCAAGAAGCTTCAAGTGAGAAACATTGTTGTGCTGATTTCCTTGTGACCCTGTGTCCCTTAAGGACCTCGTGACTCTGTGACACCAGGTTTGTGCTTGATCGTTAACCTGAAGGTTGATTACCAGCCGGCAGCCCCAGGGAGAAAAGCTGTGGAGCTGTGCTTCCAAAGAGATGGCAGCAGGGGGAGCTGTCAGGCACCCAGCCTCTGGGTCTGGGTACCCACTGCCTTCCACCAGAGCCCAGTGGCTTTCTGTGAGCTTCCCACCTGCCACCCCCATCTGCCCAGCATCTCCTCTCTCCCATTTCTCAAAGATACTTCCTTCAGGAAGCAGGGTCGGATTCCCTAGGAGGAGTTAGCCCAGAGCACCATTGCCCATCTCTTGCTTCCTGGTAGTGTAGTGGGTTGCTCACTGGGCTGCCAGTGCCAAGGTCAGCAGCCATCAGCCTCTCTGGTGGGCAAAGCTGGAGCAGTTTCCATGAAGACGGACAGCCTTAGCGGTCTCATGCATATGGGGTGGGTCTACTCCTTCTGACCGGGTCCCGGAGTCCCAATCCACTCAAAGGCAACCTTTCATTTTGAGTTGACTTGCTATGTATCAAAGAGCTCTGACAGCACTGCGGGAGAAGCGCTGGACTGCTCCCCCCACCCCGCCAGATGCTCCTGGAGAAAGATGAGTCTGTTTGCTCCCCTGAAGACTCACAGCCTCGCAAGCCTGCAAGAGCTGTTCTGCACTGTCCTGCGGGGTTGCTGGAATGGACTCGTGGCCGTGAGTTATGATTCTTTTCCGCCCATGACCTGTTTGGGGTCCTATGAGGTTCTCCAGAGCAGACAGGATGCCGGAGTTGCCTCATCTTCCCAGTTCCTGGCACAGAGTGGCACTTTGCAGAGTGATGGAACAAGTGAACTCACAAACGGATGAATGAATGAATGAATGAATGAGTGGATGGTAGACAAACTGGTGACAGCACATTCCTTTCTTACCTTATTCTAAGACAAGAGGCCTGGGCGGCAAGGCCTATCTCACCACATGCCTCTTCTTGGTGTCTAGATGTACCCATGGTCCTCGCAGAAGAGCACACCCAGGTCATCAGTCTACAAGAAAGGTTGGTATGACAGTGGCATCTGGACTCTGTAAGCACTCACCTGGGGCCAGTATGACATGTGTTGTAAGGAACCAGCATCCTCAGGGGACCCAGAATGCCCTATGAATTCTGCCTGGGATTTTCTGTCACTTGGCTGTTCCCCGGAGGAGACCCACGTGTGCCACAGCCACCTGGCAGCAGGACTCTGCGTGCTTCTGATTCTGAGGACCCCAAAATATTCCTAGCAGGAGGAGCAACGGATTGGAGCGACTTGGCGTGGACTCCCTGGCCCAGGCCCAACCCTCTCCTCCTCTGTTAGGAAAGGAGCACCCACTTCCTGTGCTATGGTTGGTTTCCAGCAGGCGGGCTGCAGGACTTCCAAATGCTGTCGCCTTCCAAGAAGCTGGAGTTTGAACACGCTCCCTTGGGCGATCTGTCCACAGGAGAAGTTCTCACAGAAATCCCCCACATCATAAAATGTCAGGATGTCTGCGGTCTTTATTTATAGACACATAGCTTTTCAACTTTTCTCACTCCAACGTGGCGATGTGTTATTCCTGAAGATAAATGCACATTGTGATTTCATAATAGAAATTGCATTTCTCCCTCGTGTCACCTCTAAGCATGTATATACATAAATATGGCGCATTGCCTCCGACAGTAATTTAAAAGGCACTTTGGAGAACATATTGATCATGACCGGAGAACAGAGTTGGCATGGCGTCGTTTTCGTCAAAGACTGCCTTCTCCCACCCCCGGCTCCCTCCTCTGCTTCGTTTGAATTCTGGGGCTTTGGAACTTATGATTTCCATTTATCTTTGTAAATCGGGATGTTTGTTTATAGGTGCCATGGGCTTTGGGAGGGGAGGGGAGGAAAGCAAAACTTTTTAACTCTAAAGTGTAAACAAAGGATGAAAAACGCAGTCTTTCTGCTGGCACGGATTCCTGGGAGGCAGGAGTGTTCCGTCTCCCTTGAAATCGAGTCTATTAGAAGCTGGCCACAGGTACCAACCAGTTAGGTGTGCTGGCCTTCATTCCACCAGAGTGTGAACTTCTGTGGCCAGCCAGAGTGTTGTCTTGGCTGGACCACCATTCTCATTGCTGCTCAGCTGTCTGCCTCCGGGTGACCTCAGAGTCACCTTGGACTATTTACCTCCTCTTCACCTTCGGAGCCTTTGTCAGTGACTCACCTATTCTAGAAGCTGCTTCCATGACCGCTGCGTCCCCGCATCCCAGTCTCCCTGTTGACCCTCCACACTCTGCCCATGTTTGGGTGATTTCTCTGTGGACTGCTTTCAGGACAGTGTGTCCTGGGCCAGGCACCTCAGTATAGGAGAGGAGAACGGCTGGAAATGTACCGAGCATCTGAAATGTATCGGGAAAATTCCCTCAGTCCATATTGCTTAGTCTCACAATATCCTGATGGGCGTTGCACGGAAGATAAAATGGTATCCCAAAGATGTCAAGCAATGCTTCCAAGGGGCTTCCTGGAAGCACCTCATTTCAAACTTAGGTTAGACTCCAAAGCTCCACTTTCTCCAACACAGCAAGCAATGGAAGGGGTTAGGGCATGAGGATCAGTTCTTCAAGTTACAAACAACTTGTCCCATCAAGAAGCGTGGTCCCGCTGCCGTCTGCTGACCGTAGTAACCAAGTGCCTGACGGATACCCACCTCTGGGTCCAAAGGGGTTAAAAACTACAGAAGCAAACCCTTGTTGCCCTGGAGTTGATTCTGACTCATAGCAACCACTGGGGACAGGGTGGTGCTGCCCCCGGGGACTCCAAGACTCTTGACAGGAGACTCGTCTTTTTCCCAGGGGCTGACTGGTGGTTTCCAGCTGCTGACCTCGTGTTCAGAAGCCCAGTGCGTAACCATGATCCCCAAGGGGTTAGGCTGGAGCAGACCTGGACTCTGTGGACTCTGCACCTTCCCATCTGACCCTCTTCCTTAGCGTCCTCCCTTGGTGCCCTTCACTGTCTGCTTCCAGAAGGTCAGTATTTCCTCTTCTTCCATCTGGGACCTCTGCTCCTACCCACCCCCGGCTCCCTCCTCTGCTTCGTTTGAATTCTGGGGCTTTGGAACTTATGATTTCCAGTATTTCAGTATTTCAGTATTCAGTATTCACAGTTTCCCTGGCTGCTTTCCTCTTGGCAGTCTTCCCATTTGGGTCCCCGCTCAGATCCCCCTCCTGGTGATTGACCTCCTGGCCAGTTCCTTTGAGAGGCCAACGGTAGCATGGCAAGGATGAAACCAAGCGTCCCTCCATATTGGTCTGGGTATCATTGCCCACGCAGGTCTCTAACAGCTAACGTCTGCATGTTGGCCATCCTGCTGACGCCTTCCACGGGGACCCTCCTTCATCCCATGTCCCTATCGCCTCGGCCTCCTTGACGTCTCTCGTCAGTCTCTCTCTGCCATCCCGCATTCTGGATTTATTCAGACTGTCCCCCCTCCTGCTCCCCAGGGCATCAAAGGAATGGTTTCCTAACTCACCCTGCCTCCACTCCTGCCTCTTCTGGGCAACGATCCGTCTGACAGTGCAGCAGCGAACGTCCTCAAGCAGAACACAGACCCTGGTCTTCACTTGCTTAAGATCCGTTCTTGGGTCCTCACTTGGTCGAGCCCGAGGACGGCCGGAGGTCTGGGAGGAAGAAAGGGATAGGGCCAACCTACTGGAAGAGATAAAGTAAAATCCTGACCCTCCGCGGATGGTTTCTGGGAGAATCTCTCATGGACCCTACCTCCCCACCCCTGTTCCAGGCACACAGCGCGAAACAAAATGTACAAATGTGCTTAACATACAATGGACGGGTGGATTGTGAAAGAGTTGGATGAACCCCCAATAAAATGATTTTTAAAAAGATATAAATAGCTGAGCCCTGGTGGCGTAGTGGTTGTGCGTGGGACTGCGGCCCACTGGGATGGAGGTTCGATTCCAGCTCCACGGAGCAAAGGCTGGGCCTCCTACTCCCACCACCTGAGGGCAGTGATGCCCTCCCCCCAAAAAAAGATATAGATAAATGGGTCCCATCAAGTGGATTTCAACCTGCGTGTGTCAGCGTCTCCGCATGAGTTTTCCAGGCCTGGGTCTCTCAGGAAAGGGTGACTTGACCTCTGGGTGGACTTGAGCCTCGAACACCCCGAGGGTTAAGCAGACTTACCACCCAGTGCACAGTAGGTCCTCAGGTCGTAGCAGCTGGTCTTCCTTGTGATTCTTCCCACTGGGCCACTGTCTGCTAGCGTCCTTCTTAAGCCTTCCAGAAGCTAAAGCCTCAGCATATTGCTTTCTCCTCGCAGCCAAAGACCGAAAACTGTGGGGGTTGAGCTGGCCTTTGCCTCTGCCATTCCCTGCCTTCCCCTCTCAATTACACGGTAATCCCTGTTAAAATTACAAATTTATTTATAGTTTTTTTTTCTCTTTCCCTTTCTTTTTTTCCCTCCACCCGGCAATTTTTACGGCTCATCGGCCATAACAAATTCTCCTTCATAAAGCAGAGGCTCGCCTTATTATGACTATATGGAAATAGGCGGCAGGGCTGACTCCCCGTCCCTGCCAGCTTGTTGTCTCTGCCTGTCCGTAATGGTTTCAATCAATGGCCACGTGGAATTGCTTCTGCTCTTTGAGGGCGGAAACAGTTGAACCTGGAAATGGTGGTGCTGTCTGGGAGCCCCTTGGCTCTGTCAAGGGCCTCTGCTTTTGATGGCTGCCAAGAAGGGAGAGGCCACGGAGGCCGGGTGGCTCCGATTTGTCCAGGAACAGGCAGCAACCACTTGTGCTCGAGCTTATGGAAAGCATTTGGTCAAAATGGGTGACTCGATCCCTGAGAGGTCAGCACAACGGATGAGCCCATTTCCCAGGTGGGAAAGTGGGGTTCGAAGAGCAGGTAATCCACTCGAAAGAACAGAGAGCTTGGGGGTCTTCCAGGGGCGGGAGACAGTCTCTTTCACACCCAAGGGAGTGAATGAGTGAGTGGGGGAAGGCTCTGAGATGGCCTGCCCCTGTCCCTCTGCCAGCCTTCTGCAGCACCTGCTTTGCAGACCATAAGCATTTTCCTGCACTCATGAGTCATTCAGTCACTACAGGTGTGTTGGACCTGCCTGCTGTGTGCCAGGCATGGTGCCAGAGGACCGGGCTCTGGTAATTCTGCCACAGGTGAACAGGGTGCATGCTCTCCTCCTTTCCATTCTATCAGATGGCATCACTGTTCATTACAGTGATATTAATATAAATGAGGAGGAGGAGAGTTTGGAGAAGGCAAGGAGGAAGAGGAAGAAGTGTTCACCCCAGACACATTGGCAAGTGAGTCCAGTGTGTGGTTTCATAGATAGGTGGTTAGTTAGACTCTGGCTCATGGTGACCTATGCATGGCAGAACCAAATGCCCCCGTGTCCTGTGCTGTGTCCACTAGTGCAGCATGTCCCAGTCCATCATTGTGGGTAGGGTGCCAATCTGTCTTGCTGAGGGTGCCCTCTCTCCCACTGACTCCTCCACCAGGAGATGCCCTTCTCCAGTGATGGAGCCTCTGGTGACATGCCCAGAGCAGGTGAGCAGGACAGTGTCCTGCAGTCGCCCCTCAGGTTTCCATTGGCCAATTTCCAGAAGTAGATTGCTGGATCTCTCTTCCTAGCCTAGCTTAGTCTGAAAGTACCACGGTGAGCTGCCCACTCTGGGGGACCCACTGGCATTTGCAGGCCTCTGGCCAGATCCCCAGCATCATGGCATCATGGCAACCACCACAGGACCACCCAGGGGCAGACGGAGGCTGGTGTGATTTCCTGCTAGCCTCATAACCACACAGACGCCGGGCCATGTGGAGTCGGGAGGCCAGATTCTGAGGACGACACCCGGACCCCAAACTCTCCGTTCTCAGCTTGCTGCCGTTGCTCAGGTTTGATACTCACCGAGCCTCATTCCTTAATAAAATGGGGTGAATGCTAGCAGCCACCTTGGTTACTTACATTAAGGCGTGAGATGGGTGCACAGTATGGATTGGAAGCTCATGGCAAATATTAAGGTCACCGTATAACGCAGGTGTTACTGACTATCTGAATTTATAGGTGACCTATTTGGGGATCATTCACAAGTAAACCCTACTTCATACAATCCATGTTATCTGATGTGGGGGACTAGAAGAGCCTTCAAGGTGAGATTGGGTTATTTTCATAATAGAAGATAGCCTGTTTTTGCTAAGGTCTCTCTGTTCCTCAAGCTGAAAGAACTGAAGAAAGATTCCAAACTTGGACAGTGTACAATTTGACAAAATAATAATAATTTATAAATTATTGAGGGCCCATAAGGAAGGGGGGAGCAGGGAAGGAGTGGAAAAGGAGGAACTAATACCAAGGGCTTAAGATAAAGAAAAAGTTGTGATAAGGACGATGGCAAAAAATGACAACCGGGCTTTGCATACCATGGATGTATACACAGATTGTGCTAAGAGTTGCATGAGCCCCCCAAAAAATGATTTAAAAAAAGAAGAAAATTCAAGACTTGAGTGGCAGTACTGAAGGATTCTATAGACCAAAATTTAATTCAGGAAATATCTAAAGAGGGTGGAAGGAATACATAGACACCCACTGTACCAAAAATAACTGGTGAACATTCTTCCATTGCAGGAGCAACATATGTCTGAGAAAAAATAATACTGAAAGGAATCCATGCTGCCCCAGGGGGCACTGGCCAACAAGAAACCAGGAAATAGTGGAAAGCCAATGAAGATGTTTCAACCAATGGATGGCAACACTAGAAGTGTCTATTCATCTTTGCCAATACATTTGGAAGGTAGTTACTGGGCCAACTGCTGAGAAGGAATCCATGCTTGTGCCCATTTCAAAGAAAGGTGACCCAATTTAATGTGGAAAATATAAAGCAATGTCATTAATACCACACAAGTGAATTTGGCTAAAGGGAATTTTTTAAATGGTTGTAGTAGCATAACAATGGGGAAAAGACAAAATTTCAAGCTGAATTCAGAAGAGATGCCATAAATATCACTGCTGACACCAAGGGGAACTTGGTTGAAAGTTGCTTGTCTGTTTTGCTTGTCTGAGATGCTTGTCTGTTTTATTGACAAGGCTTTCATCTGTGTGGCTCGTAGCAAACTAGGCATATGGTTATCCAGAATGGGAATTCCAGAACATTTCATTTGTGCTGGTGCAGAATGTGTACATGGATCAAGGGGCCGTTGTGAGAACAGAACAAGGGAACATGGCACGATTTAAAATCAGGAAAGATGTGTGTCATCATTGTAGCCTTTCACCATAGACATTTAATCTGTAGACCGAGAAAAGCATCCCAGGAGCTAATCTACATATATGCAGACGAATGTGGCCTCAGCGTCGAGGGAACACGCATTTACAACCTGCTACACTCCAATGCTAAAGCCTTACCTGCTGAAAGTGAGGAGACTTGGATTCCTCACTGGCAGAGATTGGACTACCGCCTTCAGTATGGGTTACCCTTCAACATAAAGAAGACAAAAATCCTCACCCCTGGACCAATGAGCACCAAGAAGTGAAGCAGAGACTATTGAAGTTGTCAAGGATTTCAGCTGACTTGGATCAATGTCCACAGAGACCAAGGCTTTTATTTTTTTTTTAAATCAAACCCAAATCGGTGGCAGAAAAACCTCTTTAAAGTGTCAGGAAGTAAAGCCATCTCTTTGAGGATAAAGTACACGTGACCCAAGCCAGGGTGCTTTTGATTGCTGCATATGCATGTGAATATCTGGGCAATGAATCCAGAAGACTGAAGAAAAATGGAAGCATTTAAACGATGGTGTTGATAAAGAATATTGAAAATCTCATGGACTGTCTGCAGAATGAGCAAACTTGACTTGGAAGGAAGGTCCCAGAAGACTCCTAAAAAGTGAGTGTTGAGTCTGTGTCTCATGCCCCTTGGGTCTGTTCTCGGGAGGAGCCAGTCTCGTAGAAAAGTATGCCAAAGAGAAGACCCTCAGTGGCTTGGGATAGAGCAGCGGTTCTCAACCTGTGGGTTGTGACCCTTTGGGGGTTGAATGACCCTTTCACCGGGGACACCCTATTCGTCACAGTAGCACAATTTCAGTCTTGAAGTAGCAATGAAAATCATCTTATGGTTGGGGGTTCACCACACCATGAGGAATTCTATGGAAGGGTTGTGGCATTAGGCAGGTTGAGAAACGCTGGGCGAGAGGCTGCAACAATGGATTCAAACATAGCCACTAATGTGAGAATGGTACAGAAAGGGGCAGTGTTGTCTTTAGCAATTTTATTGACATATAATTCATATAACATACATTTCAATAGTTCAATTGTATTCAAAAGAGTTGCGTAATCATCACCACAATCAATTTTAAGACTTTGCTTCTTCTTTGTATTCAGGGTGGTTAGCTCCTACATCCCGCTAACCTCCCCTGCCATGCCCCTAGGGGAAACTATTAATCTAGTTGCTGTCTCTATAGATTTATCTATCCTGGATTGCATATACGGGAAGCCATACTAAACTGAAACTATAGAATAACCCAACAACAATGGCAAAATAAAACAGAGAAAAACCTCAGTGAAAAAAGGAAGCCGAAAATATTAAAAACTGGAACAAATACACACTGGGTCAAAGGAGAGATCAAATGACAACATACCATGTTTTAACCTAGCCAAAACTGCACTCTGCCTGACACCACTGCCGCTGGGCTTTCACTGTCATCTATAGCCTTCTGTAAACTGGGTGTTCCAAATTTAAGTTCTACTACGGTTCCCTCCTCAGGATTTGGATTTTATTATTTACAATCCTTGGTCTCACTGAGTATGTGCCTCTTCTGTGTGGACTTAGCTGGTGCCTCAGTTAGATGGCTGCTTGGTTTAAGACAAGCCTTCAAGACCCCAGACACTAGTTTTACGGAGAGCTGGCCACCACAAGCTTTCTTTGTCACACTGCTCTACAACATCCATACATTGAACAAAGTCAGTCGCAAGAGCTAATTGCTCTTAGATCAGGGCTAGGATTAAGTGTGAGCAGCTGAAAAGCCATTTGTCTATCTATGGTTTATGGATGCCCCTGTTTCACTTTAAAGAGGTCATTATTATTATATTGGAAAACATCATAAATTATCCCCATGGTCTTTGGTTTCCCAACTCTAGATCGTTGCACAATGGGGCATATGGTCGTTCTAGCAATACTGTCATCCATTTAGGTGATAATTTAGAACTTTTGAGGGGGAACTGTTGAGTAAATGAAGATATTCATGAACAAGACAGTGTTTTTCCTAAAATATATGGATTGTTGATTTGTACGGTTTAACAACTTAGGTAACTGGACATTACATACACAAACAATGAGGTTGGAGCTAGAGAAAAACTTTCAAAAATGCTTACTCCCAAAGACAGAGCTAGGCCTGCCGGGCTAAAGCATGTCATAAAAAGGCAAAGAGAGGCTGAGTCCCATGGCGTAAGTGGTTGAGTGCAGGACTGCGGCCTGTGGGCTTGGCGCTTCAAATCCAGGGGCTGCTCTCAGTAGCAGCACTGGGTAGCTACCATGACCACCAGAGGGCAGTGATAGCACCCCCCCAAAAAAAGGCAAGGAACACTAAAATACCAAAGATGTGTTAGTCTTGAGTTACCATTTATGGCACACCCTCAAAGCAAGAATTTTGAACCAGGGGCCCATGACTTCCATATACACAGCCTTGGAACAGTAGTGATAGTGGCTGAGACAGACTCAGTGACCTCCAGCAACAACAGCCATGGAGATGGGCACCCTAGGAGAGCTAATTTATCCGCCTTCATAGAGGTGACAAAAGAAAGCTCATGTTACATAGCCAGGAGATTCCCTGAGTTAGAACACAGGCCACGTGCTTCTGTCTGGTTGAGGACAGAAGGCAAGAGGCAGGATGGGATCTGGGTGACTTCAGGAAGAATGTTGTCCTGTTACTTTGTTGAGTTCTTCCCGACTCTGGTTCCAGACCTGGTCCTATTTGGGAAGAAAATCCAGTATCTAGAATCACAAAGCACCACACTGCTAGCACCCGAAATTGGAAATGACTGTTATCGGTAGGTGCTATGGAGTTGATTCTGGGCTGCAGTCACCCAATGCCCGACAGACTGAAACACCGCCTAGTGCAGCACCACCTTCACAATTGTTCTCATGGATGAGCCCATTGTTGCAGCCCCCGTGGCGATCCTTCCTGGCGAGGGTGCTTCTCTTTCTCACTGCCCGTCTGCTTCACCAAATAGGATGTCCCAAAGTCCAAAGACTGGTTCCTGCTAATAACATGTCCAAAGCAGGTGAGGTGGAGTCTTGCCATCCTCATGTCCAAGGCGCAGCCTGGCTGCCCTTGTTCTAAGACAGGTTGGTGTGTTCTTTTGGCAGGTGATGGTTAAGGTTACTATTCTTCACCAGCACAATCGTTCAAATGCATAGATTTTTCTTCAGTCTTCCTTATTCACTGTCCAACTTTCACATGCATGCGAGGCCACTGAAAATACCACGGCTTTGGTCCGACACGCCTGAGCCCTCAAAGTGACCTCCCTGCTTTCCAACACCTTAAAGAGGACTTGTGCAGCAGACTTACCCAAGGCAAGGCAGAGTTGGATACCTCGACTGCCGCTTCCATGAACGTTGGTTGTGTATCAAAGCAAGATGAAACCCTAGGCAACTTTAGGTTTTTTTCTGCATGTCATGATGTCCAGTTGGAAGGATTTGGGGTTTTTTTTTTTATTACATTGAGTTATAATCCATACTGAAGGCTGTAATCCTAGACTTTCAGTCGCAAGTGCATCAGATCCTCTTCACTTTAGCAGCAAGGTTTTGTCTTCCGCACATTGAAGTCTGTTAGTAAGTCTGCCTTCACGCCTGACGTTTTAGTTCTTTTCATATAGTCAGCCTAGCTGCTTTAATTATTTGTTCAGCGTATGGACCGAAGAAGTAAAGTGACAGAATACAAGCCTGACACACACCTTTCCTGATTTTAAACCATCCCCTTGTTGTTTGCGCAACTGCCTCTCAATCCATGAACAGGTTTCACATGAGCACAGTTAGGTGATTTGGAATTCCCCCTTTCCTCAGAGGTATCAATAGTGTGTTAGGGTCGACAGAGTTGATTTCCTTTGCATATTCAATAGAACAGGAGTAAACGTCTTGCTGGTGTTCTCTGCTTTCAGTCAAGATCAGTGTGACATCATCGGCTGTGATAACCCTTTATGTTAGTCTGGGTTGACTAGAGGAACAAATCCAGAGACACTCATATGTATGTAAGAGAAAACTTTATATCATGAAGCTATGGTATATTGAGAAAACATTCCAGCCCAATCCAGATCATGCCCATAAGTTCAATATGAGCCCATGTGTCCAATACTAGCCCTTAAATTCCTCTTCAGACTCGCATAGCACATGCAATGATGCTGAATTCAGGAAGCCCACAGGCCTGTGGGTGAAAAGTCTTTGTGGATCCGGTGGCAGTGGAAGCACCTCAGTGTTGGTGCAGGTCTCCACGTGGCTCCTCCAGCTCTCTGAGTATGGCTTTTCAGAGGGAGGATGAAGCAGAGAGACTCCTCGCAGGTCTCAGCAATTCTCTGCATGGCTTGTCCACAGGAAGGGCAAAAGCAGAGAGAGAGAAGTTCCCAGAGTCCTCATGAAAAAGTCACACCCACAGGAGGCATCATCAGGCGGTGACCTGATGGATAGGTTAGACTCCATTCCTTCACTCTTTTAAATTTTTTTTTTTTTTTTTTTTTAGGCATCACTGCCCTGGTGGTGGGAGTAGGAGGCCCAACCTTTGCTCCTATGAACGGGAATTGAAACTCCATCCCAGTGGGCCGCAGTCCCTCGCACAACCACTACGCCCCCGGGGTTCAGCCCCAACGCCTTCACTCTTCATACTCTCAAGTTGACATGGGATTATGCAACTACCACACCCTTGTCCCACCCCCTCTTCTAAATCAGACCTGAACTTCTGACAGCTCCCTCCCTATCAATGTACTGCTGTAGCCACTGTTGAATGATCTTCAGAAAAAAGTTACTTGCGTGTGACATCAATGATATTGTTTAATAATTTGCATGTCCTGTTGGATCGCCTTTCTCTGGAATGGGTCCAAAGATGGATCTCTTTCAGTCAGTTTGCCAGGTAGGGAGTTTCCAAAGTTCTTGGCACAGACCGGTGATGACTTCCAGTGCTTCATCAGCTTAGTGAGCCACTTCAATTGGTATTCAGTCCATTCCGCAGACTTGTTTTTGGCTAATGTCTTCAGGCCCTCTTGGTCTTCCTTCTTCAGTATCGTGGATTCTTGATCAGATGCTACTTCTCAAAAGAGCTCCTCAAACTCATGGCCATGCAGTCAATGCCGACACACAGCCACCTCAGAGGACGGGGCAGAGCTAACTGCCCTGTGCGTTTCCCAGCAGAGCACAATTCTTCTAGAATGACTTTACATGCCACCAAAGGCAGGGAAAGCCCTGCCTTCAGAGCACTCCCAACTCTCTAGTGTTTGTGCCTCGATGAACTGCAAAAAGGTCACTCTTGGCTTCTTCCCAGAGGTTCCACGCGGAGGCCCCAGGAGCAGGTCTAACTCTTCCCATCCACTCAAGAAGCTCGGAAATAGCAGAGCAAACCTGTGAGCTGGAAGGAGCCTTGGAACTCACAGCTTCCTCTGCACTCTGCAATGCGTGCTGTACACACGCTGCCTTCTCCTATGGCCCGGACAAGTCGACCGTGCCTCCCTGTCCCCGTTGAAGTTTCCAGCTTCATCATAGATGGTGTGCAATGTGACTCGTCTGCAGCTGCTTGATCTCAGTACAGCCAGGGTGTGTTTTTTTTTAAGACAAGGATGGCCAACCTTTATCTTACATCCTTTGGGCATATGGTCAGGAGAGCCCAGGCCCTGAAGAAGGTCATCGTGATGGTAAAGTGGAGGGAGAGGTCCTCAAGGAGATGGATGGGCACTGTGGCTGCGGCAACGGGCTCAGGCATAGGAACCACTGTGAGGATGGCACCGGACCAGGCAGAGTTCAGAACCGACTCGATGGCATACCACAACGACCATAAACAACTTGACTGCAGAACATCCCAGCCCCCAGCCTCCACCGTTGATGCTTGGCGCTCACTCTCTGCAAGAGGCAAAGGCAGCCAGCATGGCTGTGACTCCAGCCTGTGCCCGCTCCACGGCAACCCTTGGGTCCACCTGCCTTGGTCTGTGTGACTCGTGAGTGCTTTGCTTCCTTGACAGTGTTATTCTCCTCCTCTGCTCCATTGGCTGATGAAGGTGGTCAGAGAGTTAGTGAGGAGACTCAGGAGCCCAGGAGGCTTTCCTGTCAGGGAGCTGCCGCTTCACTCCCCAGCATGTGTGAGACGTGCTACCCCAGGAGCCAGGTCTTGACCTTCAAGGGTCCTTTCCCTGGGCCTCAACATAAATTCTTTTTGAATTCAGGGAAAGACCTGGTAGATCCAATGAAGAGTCCCTGGTTGGTGCCAACTGGTTGGCAGTTGGAGTCTCCCAGAGGCACTTCGGAAGAAAGACCTGGCAATCTACTTTCAAAGTGTCAACCAGAAAAAGACTGTGGACACCATTCTGCTTCTGATGTACATGGGGTCACTAAGAGCTGGAATCAGACTTAGGTGGCAAACTGGTTCTGGAGACCGAAAAACCCAGGTTCAAGTTGGAGCTCTCTCTTCTACCAGCTGTGTGGGCACACTGAGAGAGTCCCCCTTCTTCCAGTCTCAGTTTCCTCATCTGGGAAAGAGAGATAGAAGTGCCCAAGTCAAAGGGCGGCCACGAGACTTTTAAATGAGACAAGTGGCAGGTAAGCACTCAGCACACATCGAAGCAGGAAACACTGACCTCCCCATCCCTGCACCTTTGTCCTCCCCAAATCCCCTCAGACCTCAGCCTCCTCTGGCTGAACTTGGAAGATCACAGTTTCCATAGCAACCTGAAGGCAGCTGGGCTCCTGGTCTCTGTTCACCCAGCCCATCTCTCCTGGATCCTGAGCCCACCTGACACAGCTGGGCAGCCACCAAGGCAAGCGAGATGATGGTGGTACAGTGGTGCTTCCTCCTTTCCGGACTGGTCTCTGATTCCGGGAGGCTGTGTGGAGTTAAATTCAGGGAGCTTAATGGGCTTTTCTAAGCTGGCAGAGGGACTCCCTGACCTTCTGTTAGCAGGCACATGCCCCCCCATGTGCCCCCAGTGGCAAATCGGCTCTGTTCTCTCATTAGGGAGCCTGGGGGCAGGGGAGGCTATTCGGGGAGCCTGCCCCTGTGCCTTCTTTCTCATGCCTCGCCCTTTCCAAACAAGCACGAAGCAAAACCTCTCTCCACCTCCTCTTGGCTGAGCAAGCTGGGTCTGAGTGACAGGGTCTATTGAGATGTGCAGGTGTTGGAGTCAGAGGGATCCAAGTTCAAATCCTGCCTCTGCCCAGGAGCAGTATTGCTTCCAGACAGTGACATCCCTCCTACCGGCTGAGACAGACTCATGTTGAAAATGGGGATTCAGCTGGCGCCGCTGTTGTGTTGCCCACCTCATTAGGGCGTCTGGGGTTTGCACGGACCCCCTGCTTCACCAAGCATGGCGCCCTTTCTCCGCAGCCTCTCTTTCTGGATGACACACCCAAAGGCAGTGAGATGAGGTCTCACCACCTTCCCGGCTCCCCCTGAGGGCTCCCGTAATAGTTCTTCCCCATTCCACTTTGGGGGAGGGTTTTTCCCTTCATGCCACGCCCACTAGGGGGTGGGGAATGGATGGGAGATGAGCTCTCAGTCTCTGGCCCCCTCCCCACATGCCCTCCTCCCTGCCCCCCTGGCGCTGCCATCCAGCCTGCAGGCCTTCCCAATGGGCTCCTCTCTCAGCTCTTACTTGCTGGTCTCCTCACTGCATCGGACAAGCTCGGGGTGCCCAGTGCGCGCCAGTCCTCCGGGATTTTTTCGAGGCACGACTGTTCCCATTTAACAGAGGAAGCCATCGAGGCTCCCAAATGTGTTCCCTCTCACCCAGGGAGGGAAAAGTGAGCCAGGCCCACGACTTGGGCTTGGGCGGCAGTGGACCACATGGCGAGGAAGCTCAGGGGTGTGTTGGTCATTTGCTGGCGGTGGGGGGGCGGAGGGGGGCCGCGGGGGAGAAAGGCATACTTTTTTTTGCTCCTCAAGCATCCTCCGGGCCAGTGTTCACTGACCCCCTTCCGCAAGCTTCTGCCTGGCTGCTCTGTGCTCCTGTGCGGGGTGCGGGGAACACTCCCCAGCACGTTTCCCTGGTTATAATTTTTTGTATTTATATCCTTGCTTGTCATCAGGCTGTTTGTCGGCATGCGGAGATGCGTCCCTCGTATGTGTTCGATATATATGCATCTCTCTCTTTCTGTGTGTGTGTGTGCGTGCGTGCGCGTCTTCCAAGTTATATTTATGCAGCTCCTTAGAGGATTAATTTAGCCAAATAACCAAAGCTATTTAGGTAGCTGACATTCACACAGTGCACGGAACGCGAGAGCGGAGTCGGCGAGGCTGGCTTTGCTCCCGAGCCTCCCCGGGCCTCCGTTCCCTTCCACTTGAGCCTGGGGGGTGGCTAAGGAGAGTCCACGGTTCTCCTCCAGCCTCTCTGAGAAGGAGAGGCGACTCTGGGAAAAGTCCAAGGCTGAGCCTCAGCTTGCTCAGCTCAAAAGAGCACCCTGGCTGCTTGCAACCTGTAACCAGTCTGGAGAACCCCACGGGTCTTCATTCCTTGTCAACAGTCATTTGTGGGCGGGTCCCTCCGGTCTTCCTTCTCTGCTCCCTTCCCTCTCCCCTGGACTCTGAGCAGCAGACAAGATAACACTGAGTTTCTCTGGCTTGGCACCGTAGAAGCTCAGTGAGCCGATCCTTGGTGATCTTCCTTCCTTTGGAAGTGGAGCTTTCACTGTGCCTGAAAGGAGTGCAGTTTAGCTGGGGCCCAGCATTGCTATGTTGGGAGTGACCTCTCAATGGCCCCTGACTCGCCATCGCTCCCATGCTGTGTTGCCCCTGCAGTTTCCCTGCCGGTCTACCAGAGGGCTTTTTGCAGGGAACAGAGCCTTCTAGCCTACCAGAGGGGACAACTCCTTGGCCAAAGAGGGTTCAGAGCTGACGCTTCCATGCCCACCTACCTCGCCCCCTTGGTAGCAAGAACTCCTTTCAGTGATGCTCCCCAGTGGGCTGGAGCCCAGGATGCCTGAAGAAGGGACCACTCAAGGAGACCCTTCAGTGGCTTCCTCCTGGATCTTGCCCCCCTCCCCCTCCCCCCGCTCCCTCACGCCCTGGCCGGCACATCGGGGACTCCTCTGCACCTCAACTCCTTCCACTCAATCCTTGCCTTGATTTCTCTCCTGGGAAAACCCAGGCCAAGACCCACTGGGCCAGGGCTCGTGTGTGTCCAGAGCCTGGAATCGCCCCATCTATCCTCGAAAGCCTGCTCGGAACATTAGTACCAGTAGTACGACGTCCTGCCATCAAGGTGTTTCCGACTCACAGGGACCCGGTGACTGGTGGGTTCGAACTGCTGTCCCCATGGCTAACAGCCCAACTTGAAACCCACTACGCCACCACGGCTGCTTGCTTCCCAAGGTCCAAACAGTTATTTAACTTTTCTGAGGCTTCGTCGAGATAATCATCACCCGCGTAGCTGCCCCATAGAGAGGCAAGACGATGGTCTGCGATAAGCTCCTGTCTGTCTGGCCCCTTCAGCCGGTTCCCCTCGCCTGCTTCTCCTAGGAGAGCCCGTTATTTATCGATTTGCATAGACTGCTTTCACACGCCCTCTCTACAAGGTCAGCAACTGGAAGAACCGGATCTCCTTCTTTCCGTTCACTGTCATTTCTCCAGCACCTCAGACAGCGCCAGCACTCTGTGCTCCCGGAATGTGAGCCTCTTGCTTTGCTCCATCAGAAGGGGCTCCAGTGAGCGTTTTTTGCTCATTCCTGCCTCCGATGTTCTTCCCGCCCCTCCCATGACCTTGGACCTCTGCGTTTGAGATTCTGTGTATCCCTCTGACAGAGAAAGCCTCTCAGGTCCCCTCTGACCTTTGCTCTTTCACCTCCTTTAACACTTGCAGGTGTGGAATTGCCACCCCCCCATCCCTCCCAGGAAGCCCAGGCACAGCTACACCCCTCGCAGCCTGAACAATCACCCCCAAACTGCGGCCACTCACAACACCGTCTCCCACCATTCAAGGACATCATCAAAGCCACCAGGTCCTACAGCCCACTCTCGTCCACCACGATTAGACATGTCTTTTCTACCCTGCACACACTATGCTCCTCTTCGCTCCATCATCCCAGAACGTCCTCAATTTCTTCTCTCATCGGGCAAATATCGGCCGCATTACACCCCAGGAATCTAGTGGTGAACCAAGACAAGTCCCAGGTCCCTGGCTCTCTCATTAGCTACCCTCACCTCTTTTCCTGTGGCCTTGACTGCCACCAGCACCACCATCCACACTGTCACCAGTCCAAGCACCAGTCCTCTCCTCCTGACGTGCCCTTCCCGACTGAGCACCTCCTGGGGTAAGAAGCCTGGCTGGGAGTGGACGGTCCATGCTGTCAGCTGTGTGGAGGGGAAGCCTTCCTTACAGGGTCTCCCTGCAGATGGTGCCCCTCCATCCCGCTGCTCGCCAGGCTGTGTGACCTACTTGGAAATCATTCAGTGAGAGAGAAAGCAGCTGACGTTTCCTCCAGAGGCAGCTGCATTTCCCCGGAGCAAGAAAGGACCGAAGACAAAGACTGTGGCTCTTCTAAAAACAAAACGCCCATGAGATGCTGGGAGGATGCTGGGGAGAGCGCAGTGAGGGTGTCGGGGGATGGGTTCTGGTAGCCACCGCTGTGAGTAGCATCACAGTCACGTCTTCCAGCAAAAACCCACAGGCCAGTGAAAGAGATGGACCTAAGTCTATGGCTGCCAAGGAGACCTCCATTCACCCAAGGGCCTCCGGTTTCCCACCCTCCCAGCCCCCTCGAACCCAGCACTCTCAGTTAGAGAGGGCGCCATCAGCCCCGGGCTGGGGCTTACTTCAGCGGTGAGGGAGCCATGTGCTGAGTGAAGCCATGTTTGCTAGCATGGATAAATCACAGTCCCTATCCGATCCGGAGCCGGATCCAGAAATGGCACTTGAGCCTGGGAGGAGAGCTGAGGGTGCCGCCAAACATCTCTGGACAAGGCAAACCCCGGTGAAGCCAGAGTCTTCGCCTTGTTCGTCTCCAGAGCCCTGATATTGTCCCCCACGGTGTTCCCTCCTCCGCTTTCTCCCTGGAGGAACCTCCGAGAGTCACAGATGGCCTGTTTTTCTCGCCACGAGAGGAGGCTGGCCTGGGACCAAAAGCGAGGCTCAGGGAGCCAGGTGGGGCCTTTGCCAGGCACAGGAGGGAAAGGCTGCTGGGTATTGTGTTAATCCGGGTAGTCTAGAGAAACAAATTCATATGGATATAAGGGAAAGATTTATATACAAGAGGAATGGAACATTGAGAAAGCATCCCAACCCAGTCCAGTCCAAAGTTATAAGCCCAATATTAGCCCATATGTCCGATACCAGTCTATAAAGTCTCCTTCTGACTCACTAAGCACGTGGAGTAGAAGCATTCCGGCACTGGCAGGGGTCTCCCCATGGCTCCTCATTTCCAGGGTTCAGGGTCCATCAGCAGTATCTATTGGCCGTGGGAGCATCTCAGAGCTGGCAGGAGTCTCTCTGTGGCTTCTCCAGCCCCAGAGGTCTGGTTCCATCAGGGCAAGCCCATGTAGTATCCTCTCCAGCTCCTCCATTTTCCAGAAATCAGGATCGATCAGCATGCTGTCATCTTGTCTTGTCAGTAGGTCATCATCCTGGAGACTCAGCCAAGTCTCTCTTCTTCAATTGGGAAATACCGTGAGATTTCCCAGAATCCTCAGGAGAAAGCCATGGCCACACAGAGGCCTCATTGGCTGCTCAATGGCTATCTCCAGATTGACAGGCTAGACTCCACCCCTACATCCCAATCATGAAATTGACATCAAGGACATGACCGCCACAAGTATCCTTGGGTGACTTCTGGTCTTCTTGTGGGTGGAAGGTTGACTTCATTGCTACAATCTTAAATGGAGGCTGGGAAATGCCATCACCCGCAGCTCAACAGCTTTCTAATGAGAGAAGCACACGGGGTGGGGTGGGGTGGAGAGGACCGCCTCAAATCATTTTAAAGCATGACATTGGTGCCAAAGAATTTGGTTCAAATCCCAGCTTCGTTACTCCTTCGAGTTAGTTACCTAAGTTCTTTGAGTATCCATGTCCCAGTGGGCAAAAATGGGAGTCATCATTGCACCCAAGCTCGAATATTGCTGAGGGAATGAAGGAAATCACCAGATACAGAAGTACCCCCTTCCTCTCCAGTCGACTCTAGTTCATAGAGACCACAGAGGAAAAGAGTGGAACTGCCCCATAGAGTTTTCAAGACTGTAATCTTCACAGCAGTAGACTGCCACATCTTTCTGTGATGGATCTGAGCCGCCAGTCTTCTAGTTAGGGGGTAAGTGTCTTAATCACTGCACCACAGGCTCTAGCATATGACAAGTGCTTAACAAACAATACCTGTTTTGACAGGCTACAGAGTGCCCCTAAAGATGCCCTTATCTGAATTCCTGGAACCTGGGAATGTCTCCTGATATGGTAGCCTTGCTCATGTGATTAAGCTAAGGGTATCAATTGGGGAGCTGATGTTGGATTATCAGGGTGCACTTGATATGGTCACAAGGATCTTTATAAGAGGGATGCAGGAAAAGTCAGGCAGATACGACAGGAAACAGGGTCATATATTATGTTGCCAGCTGTAAAGATGGAGGGTGGGGACATAGCCAAGGGTTAGAGGCAACCACTAGACTTTAGAAACTAGAGCATGTGGATATGTTAGGCTCCACAGCAAGGAGAAAGGAAGATGAGGGGTGCAATTAACACTTGATTAATTACCCCTAGCAAAGGGGGATCATCCTAGATTATCCTAGAGGGTTCAGGGTCATAGCAAGGGTCCTTAAACATAGAAGAGGGGGGTAGAACAGTCAGAATCAGAGAGATATAATATTAAAAAGACTCTCAGCAATTGACGCCTGAAGTTAGAGGGAGGGGTCCTGAGTCAAGGAATGCCATTGTGGTCTTAAACTCCAGCAGCAAACTCATGCCATCTAGTCGAGGCCAGCTCACAGTGGCCCTCAAGGACAAAGGAGAACTGTAGCCCCCATGCATTTCCAAGTCTGTAACTGTTCCTAGGAGTCCAGTCTTTCTCCTCAGAGTGCCTGGTGGTTTCAAACTGCTGACCTTGTAGTTCACAGCCCAACATTTGACCACTCTGCCATCAGGGCTCCCAGACATCACCGAAGCACTGCAAGAAAAGCAAGAAGACAGAATCTTCCTTGGAGCCTCCAGGTAGAACACACTCTGCCAACATCTTGATTTGCATCTTCACTGGTTTCAGACTTCTCGCCTCTGGAACGACAAGAGGTCAACACAATGCATTTGTGTTGGTTTAACACGTTGAGTTTGGAATCATCGGTTAAAGAAGCAACGGAGAACACAAATACATCTGTGAACAAACCCAGGCTGTCGGCGCCCGCCTTTACACCATCTCTGGATCCAGTGGGGGTGTGTAGATAATCACTACCATCAACCTTCTTGGAAGCTGGACATCCAGCTAAAGAAGATTCTGATAGGCATGACCAAGTCATTAACTTCCCGATGCTCATCTTGGTGACAGCCAGGAACAACAAGTCCACTGACGGAAACATTGCTGTTGTGAAGTGCTGTCCAGGCAGTCCCCCTCAAAGTGACCCCAGGTACTAGAATAACAGAGAAAAGTCTGCAGCAGCCTCACACCCCAGACTGTGCGCCAGCTTCTTGTTGTCCCGACCACGTCAATGCATCTCCTTGAGGGTTGTCCTCTTTCTCAAGGATGATGTCTTTCTCCAGGGACTAGGGTCCTCCTCATAAGACACCCGGCAGTAAGTGAGATAGAGGATTGCTGTACTTGTTTGTCAGGAGGAGTCTGGCTGTGCTTCTTGCAAGACAGACTTGGTTTTTTCTTTCCTGGCAGTTCTGTAGTATAGTCAATATTATTCCCTGACACTGTGATTCGAGCACACCCATTCTTCTTCGGGCTTCACTCTTCATTACCCAGCTCTTAAGTGCATCTGATGCAATTGAAAATATCATGGCTAGGGTCAGGGACTCAGGACAAAGACGGGGCTTTCTACTCCCATAAGGCATTGCGATTGCAGTCGTGGAAACCCAGAGGAGTCTTTAGCTCTACCTTGTCCTAGAGTGTTTCTGTGGGCTCTATGTGTTGGCATTAACTCAGGGGCAGTGAGTTTGAATATTTTAGGATCTCGGTCCTCAAAATGGCACTTTTTCTTCTTACCACCTTCAAGAAGTCTTTGCGGCAGATTTGCTCAATGTAACGCATCCTTTCCTATCTCGACAGCCGCTTCCACTGATATTGATTATTGATCCAAGTTAGGCGAGATCCTTGACAACTTCGCTCTTGTCATCATGTTGTTTACTCGTCTAGTTGTGACGATTTCACTTTCTTTATGTTCAGGTGTGACCCACCCAGAAGGCTGTAGTCTTGGATTTTCAGCAGGCAAGTGCTTTGAGTCCTCTTCTTTTTCAGCAAGCATGGCTGTGTCATCTGCACATCACAGGTTGTTCGTGGAACTTCCCTCTAATCTGGAGGATTAGAGGAGGAGCTGTGTCCTCTTTCAGTTTTAGCTTCTTAGATTCTTGGCTCAACAATCAGAAGGAATAAGTATGTTGAACAGAGCTAATCTAGGCAGACTGAACCACCAGGCAAGGCTAATTTACAAGAGTCCAGGCTACCCCTCAACAAGTCTTCCTGGCAGGGATGTTCTCTGGGCACCATGGAGAGGGGTGGGGTGGCAAGAGCAAGGTCTGGAAGAGTTCGAATGTTGCGACGTAGTTCTGAATAAGGTTGTGCTAGAGCACGTTGTTCACATGGAGAACTGGGTCAGCCGGGCAGTGTGGCTGATTGGTTCTGACTCCTGATGACCCCCTGTGTCTCGGGAGAGATCTGTGCTCCACAGGGTTTTCAGGGACCGACTTTTTGGAAATAGATCATCAGCCCTTTCTTCCCAGATGTCTGTGGGAGGTGTGATAGATAAAGTTTTGTGTATACTTAGCTGGGCCAGCGTTCTCGGTGGTTTGACAGTGAGCATGGGATCTCCTCGAGGGTGTGGCCTGCTTTCAATATAGCTGGGTGCTGTGGGAAGGCATGCTTATATTTTGCTGGCTCTGAATCCTGCATCTGGCTGTTCATCTTATCTCTGGTCCTTTGGACTTGAGCCAATGGCCTGCTGCATTGCCTGCCTGCCTGCCGAACCAGGGAGTCAACAGCAGCCTTCTATGCTACTGGCCAAATTTGGATTCGTGCACCTCTGTGGCCACCTGGCCTGGCACTTCAGGGTTCATCAGCTTGTAGTCAGGAGACGCCTCAGCCTAACCTCTACTTAGGACTTGGAACACACCCACCTTTACAACCGAGTGAGTGCTGTCCTCCATATAGACTTTCCTGTACATAGACATGAAGAAGCTTCCCCAGTGTTGCTTCTCTGGAGAGCCGAGTCTAAGACAGGAGGACTTGAACCACAGCCTGGTGGCATGTCACCACGTGTGGCACACAGAGACGTCAAAAGAAGTAGACCACTAACCTGTGGCCACTGAGCCAATTCCGACTCCTGGTGACCCTGTGGGATGGGGTAGAAGAGCCTCATCCCAGGCCGTGGGTTGTCATCCTTATGGAAGCAGGCTGCCATGTTGGTCTCCCAGGGAGTGACTGGTGGGTGTGAGCCACTGTCTTGGGTGGGTAGATGATGACTTACACACTGAGCCTCTAGGGACCCTCAGGTAACGAGTAACCCGGTGCCCAAGAAGCCCAGCTAATCAGAGAGACAGCGGCAAGGGTTCGTATCCTGGGCAATTGGTGTGCTCTCTAACCATGCCTTCCCCTGGGGGCTGATCCAGAGCTGCAGCTCAGGATTGACCTCCACCCTGATGAGGGAGGGGCTCTGATTCCACAGTCAGGCAGACACTCAGCCCTTGGCTGGCAGAATGACTCGCGTTGGAGGGAAGCCGTAAGAGGCTGTTTCCAGTTCCTTCGTCTTTCCCAGTGCTGGCAGCTCCGCGCCTGTCCCACAGAGGATGACGGCACCAGTGGGAAGACCATGGTGAGGGTGGCAGACAGTGCCAGGGCTGACTCAGAAGAAGATGCTGGAAAGAAGGCAGGCAGTTGTCAGCTGTTTAGGCCACTTCACAGAGTTTCCATGGCTGAATCCCAGTGTCTCCTCCCTGGCTTGGTCATGGCAGACCTGGGGCATGACCGCAGAGATCCGCTGGCAGAGACCACTGCTTACTGGCAGATGGTCTGTTTGGGAATTGCCAGTTTGCACTTTGGCTTTAGCCAAGTGATGCTGGTGAGGGCCCAGGAAGCCTGAAGAGGAGAAAGGCAGGGGACAGAAGGATGGAAGAAATAACAGAGGCATGAGGAGACGGAGAAGGGGAAGACCCCATACCACACCTGCCATGTATCTGGTCTCTCCAGGGGTCAGGCCTATTGACTGGCCCACCCTTCCCTGCCCCACCTCAGCTCCTCCTGGCTCCAGGCTCTCAGCTGTCCCAGTTGTGACTCTCCCCTCCAGATGTGGAATGACGAGGGGCTCTTCCTCCCACGCCTCTGCACACTCCACCAGGCCTTGCCTCGGCCCCACCAGAATGGCTTGTTCCATGCGCGGGCCCTGCCTGCTGGCTCTGGTTTCTGACCCCAGTTCAGAGCCGCTCAGTGGGCACGAGAGAGCATCTGGAAGGGAGACGCACCGTGTCTGGGCCCATGAGCTCTTACTTATGTTTGGGGGTGCGGGTGGGGGTGGAGGACCACCACGCTCGTCTCTAGCCCAGTCAACTGGAAGTGTGGCAGACAGGGGGAGGGTCTGTCCTAAACAGGTGTGACCCACCTCACCCCATGAAGACAGGTGCTGCTGAAGAAGAAGAAGCGTGGCAAGGGGATGGCCTGCTGCTCTCTTTCCCACACCCCACTCAGCACAGCACCCCTAAACATCTCCCTAGAGTGCAGTTCCCCAGCTTCATCAAAGCTGGCCTTTTGGGCCACAGGGGTTTGTTGTAGGAGGGGACGCTGTGGGTGGTGGGGCTTGTAGCAGCTGGCCGGTCTCTTCCCACCAGATACCAGTATGGTGACACTGCTGTGACCTATTGAACATGTCTCCAGAAGTTGTCAAATGTCCCCCCAGGTGTGGGACGGGGAATTGCTCCCTGATGCCTGCCACGGCTAGGGTGTGGAAAGCCCCCCTGGGGGCCCCCTGGCAGGTGGCACCTTTGAGCTTGATCCCTTCCCCCCTCACCTGGCCTTGACTTGTGACCCTGTCACCCCTCCTGTTCCTGGAGAAGGATACATCTCTGCTCCTCTGACGTCAGGCCCAGCACTTGATGTGCTGCGGCCAATGGAGAGTGGAAGTGACAGAGGGCCAGTCCCTGGGGTGAGAGGCGCAGGATCTCTTGGTTCTTCCACCCCCTTGAGCTCCTGCCAGCACCTCAGGAAGATGACGCCGGTCTCCCTCAATGCCAGGAAGAGGTGAGAGGGGAGGGGCACACGTGGACCCTACCTGCCAGCCCAGCCACGCCGAGACAAGAGCAGGCCACCTCGACTGTCTCAGTTATGTGGTGCTCCTGTCACAGAAATGTGTGTTCTCGCGCTCTGGGCAGCAGACTCTGGATTCAGAATCCAGTTCTGGGTAAGGTGCTCCTCTGCTTGCCTAGCCGGCAATTGTGGACGTGGTGGGCTCGTCACCCAGCTGCTCTTCCATCTCCCCCGCCACCCCGCTGTGTGGTTCCTGTGTCTGCCCTACTCTGTGTCACTCAGATGCGATGGTTGGAGGGCACACCCTGCCAACTGCCATGGTCTCATGAACCTACCCAAGGAAGCTCTGTTTCCAAATAGGAGTCTCTCCACAGGGAGCAGGGTGTCAGAGGAGAACGCACACACACTTCGATCCAGAACACTGGGCCTGCTGCAGCTGTGTGTGGACGGATGACTGCTGCTCAGAGTCACCGGCCGGTTTATTAGGCAGCATGGTGGGTGCCTCTTACAGCTTCCCGATGAAGCATGGAGAACATCTAAAACTCTCAGTTCTCACCCACAGGGCCTTTTATGATCTGACCCCTACCGAACTCTTCCGAGGGGTGAGAACACCAGGCAGAGGGGAGAGCCTGCGATGGGGCCCAGATGGGATATTCAAGGGATAGAACTAAGCCCAGTGTTAGGTAGGGGCCACACTACAGCCCAGGCCCTGCTTTCTAGAGAGGCCAAGCCAGGTCAGGCTAACCAGAATTAGAAAGCCAGCACATTCCAGGTCTAAGGTTCCAAGCCCTTAACTCCCTGTGTTAGTCTGGGTTGACTAGAGAAATAAATTCATAGACGCTCATATGCATATAAGAGAGAACTTTTATCAAAGAACAATTGTACATTGAGAAAATATCCCAGCCCAGTCCAGAGCAAGTCCAGATCTGCCCAATATTAACCCAGATGTCTGATACCAATCTATAAACTCCTCTTCAGATGCAGGTAACACATGCAATGATGCCTACTATAGGAAGATCACAGGCCAGTGGGTGGTGGAAAGTCTTGTGGATCCAGTGACAGTGTAAGCATCTCAGTGGTAGCGTGGGTCTCCATGTGGCTTCTCCAGCTCCAAGACTAGTGTAGTAGCTCCATGTGCTTTCTCGTCAGGAATATGAAGCAGAGAGCATCTCCCACCTCCAGGGAGGAAAACAGGAGGTCCCAAAATCCTCAGAAGAAGGCCATGCCCACACAGTGTTCTCATTGACTATGGCTTGATTGACAGATTGGATTCCACCCCTTCACAAGTTGACAGGCAATGGTGTAACTGCCACACTCCCACATCATAAATAGCACTGGTACTGCCATGAACCTCTTTCTAGGGGCCAGGCACTAAGCTAAGAATGCCACTCCCAGTATGGAATGCAATCTTCTCATGCTAGGAAAGGAGTTCTTATTGTCAGGATACCCATTTTACAGGTGGACAATCGAGTCATCACCGGCCTGAGTCCACACAAAGTGGTGCTCGAGCTGGACTTAGGGCCCAGGCTCCTCTGCACTCAGGCTCTCCAGCCACCAGCCCGCGGTGTCTCTGCTGACTAGTTCTGTCTGCCCAGCATTTTCTAGAGCCTCTCTCCCTCCGGGGAGGAGTGGAGGCCTTTTCAGGGGACAGATTGTCGCCGTGGCTCCTCAAAGCCTTCTGTTACTTTCCAAGGGCTGCCCCACACTCTTCTGCAGCCTGGGGGCATGGTGTGTGTTCCTTTGGGGCAGATGTGGGGTCACACGGCCTCGGTGGTGGGGGCATTCTGGGAGGAATGGCCAAGCTGGAGGGGTTCTTCAGAGCTGGACTCTGCTCCCACATGTTCACTCAGAGTTCAAGCTAGAGAATCTCCCAGGTGCCCATTGTGTAAGAAGCCTGTGCCTCAGTGGGATGTGCTTAGTCTCCGTGGCAGCTCCTACTGTCCACATTCCGTGGCCTGTCCCCAACGCCCCCTGCCATTGCCCACCTCTTCCACGGTCCCTTCCTGTGTTCAAAGGCAGGTGCTGTCCCTTTGTAGCGGGCGCTGGAGAGAGTGCGGGCAGGGACCTAGGTTTGAACCCCAGCTCCAGCTCTGCTTTGGGTGGCTCAGGCAAGTGACGGCTCATGGTCCCCCTGGTGAAATGGAGACAGACAACAAAACCTCCTCTCCCCGCCGCACCATCCAGTGCCCTGCAGGGAGACAGCATCTCTGCCCCCAGGCCCTCTCCTCCTGCTCGGTTTCATGTCCTCCCCATCCCATGAGGAGTCCCTGCCGGCAGTGGAGGTGCTCAGGGCCTGGGCGGAGCTCTCCGCAACCTTGGAACCACAGTCGGTCCCTGGCTGTGTGACCACCAGCACGTTGCCTGACCTCTCCGAGCCTGTGCTTCCTCTCCTGTGAGTTGGGAAACAGCCAGGCTGCCTCCGAGGCTGTGATGAGGGTCAAAGAGGCTTAGAAACCACGGTGGCGCCTAGTGGGCGCGCGGCCCATGCCCATGTCATCTCCCACATTCCTCTCACCCTCTCTCCTGGCATTCACCCTGCCACCGAGCCCTGCGAATTCTGTCTCCTAAATATCAAATCCAAATCCAGCCTCTCTTTTCCATCTCCACAGTCACCACCTCCCTCCCCTCCCTGCCTGAGCGCAGAGCAATTGCCCATCACCTCACTGGGCCCTGCCTTCTCTCCTCCCTGCTCCCAATCCCTGATTCACAGAGCAGCTAGGGAGTTTTAAAGGGGATGGGGAAGACGGGGCTCATGTGCTGCTTACAACCTCACGCCAAGACCCTTTCTCACTGGCCCTTTCTGACTGGCCCTGGACTCACTTGCCCGCCCTGCCCTACCTTGATCCACTTCCTCTCCCCTGCCAGTAACCTGAGGCCAGCCTTACAGTGCTCCCTCCTCCTTCTCCCCTCCCTCCCTGTCTGGCTCCATGTCCCCTGCCTCCCTCCTCCAAGCTGTCACACTGCCGCTACCGTGGATCCCCCTGCCTGATCACTCCCCGCCACCCGCATCCCTTCTTCCCCTGACGCCCTCCCTCCCAAGCTCATTCTCAAGGGCTCCTTCTGGATGTCGCTCGCTGGAGGAGCCTGTTCCCAGCACAGGGTCCCCATCTCAGTGCCCCCTAGCTTACTGGCACCTGCATCCCACCCCGCTCCACCTGTACCAGTGTGCTGTGATTGTCCCTGCGAGCCGCCCCGCAGCACACCAGTGCCTGACACGACATCAGCGGTGCACGTGAGAGGAGCCTGGTGGCTTGGAGGCAGAATGCTCCTCTTCCCTGTGGGAGGACCCGGGTTCGATCCCAGCCAACGCGCCTCATGCCTAGCCATCGGCTGCTCGTCCCCGGAGATGTGCGGGCCTCTCTCATGCTGCACAGGTCTCAGTAGCGTTTCCAGCCTGAGACAGACTAGGAAGAAAGACCTGGTGACTGATGGGAGAGGTTGGGCCAGGCAAACCGTAGGGGACCACAAGGGGCATATGCAGCCAACCATGGAGGTGTGCAGGACAGGACCGCATGGTGCTCGGTGGTGAATGGGATTGCTGCGAGATGGGGTCACTCTGAGGACAGCTAAAAACAAGAGCAAAGTCACACCCATGGGCCTAACACCAGCACCCTCACTGCCGTCGCCTCCACCCCAGCTCAGGTGGTCCTGGTTCTCAACTGATGGCCTTGCTGCCCCACTGCCTCACTCTCCCACATGCCCTGAGACTTTGCACCTCTCCTCTCTGAAAATGCCCAGTCTCTGCCATTCCATCTATCTGGATTGGCTCAGCCATGAGCTGGTGGCGGGAGCAGTGGAAATCGATGCTTAGCCTAGCCTAGCACCAGCCGCCTCCTATATCTCTGCTCTCTGTCCTCAGCCCAGAGCAGCCCGCAGAGGAAGGCCTGCAGAGGGCAGAGCTGAACTGTCCAGAGGCCCCACTAAGGGCATCCTGGAGTAGCCATTGGCCAATTGCCCCCACTGTGTCCCTGAGTCCACCCCGAGCAGCGGAGCCACCTAACAGGTATGTGGAAGACCTGCACTGGCCAGGAGGTACCTGTGGACACAGGGCTTATTGTGGACGTCTGTTGCAGAGCATGGTTATGGTGATAGAAGGTCAACTCAGAAGCCACCCAGGGGAAGGGTGAGTTAAGTCCCAGGGTGCAAAGTTCCAAGGCCTTCCCTCTTTCCAAAGGCAACCCCGCCTTCTGCCTACTTTGCCCCTCACTCTGCTAGACCAAAGGGTAGGCTAGGGCCATCCATCTCCCCCTCTAAACTCCCCAACTCCGGTCTGAGACTGAGACCCCGGGGTGCCCCTCAGCAGGTGTGGGAGGGAGGCTGCTGTGGGGCCACCCAGAGCCAGAGGGAAGAGCTGCGTCCTCCACGGCCTCCCCCAGACCCAGAGCCGGCTGTGCCCCACACCTGGGTCTCACCTGCCCTGTGCCTGCCTCTGTCTCACAGCTCCCCCGGGAAGACTCCTGAACCTCTTCGTTCATCACCACAAGCCTGACCTCACAAGATGGTGCAGTGAGCAGTGACCGGCAAAACCCAACAACACAGACCCATGCTGCTGCCCACTGGTCGGTTTGCAGTCGTGGGGCCCAGGTCAGAGCTGAGTTGTGTGGGGTTTCTGGGCTGGGGTCTTTATGGAGGCAGACCACCTGGCCTCTTTTCTGCAGCCCTGTTGGACAGGTTCAACCTGCCAACCTCTCGCCTAGCAGCTGAGAGAGCTCAGGCCATCCCTGCCACCAGGCATCTGATCTGTGATCAGGTCACCCGCTTCTGGTCAGGATCGGCGGCCTCTTGGCTACCACCTCTGCCTCAAGCAGCATTCGGTGGGGGGCGGATCAGTGGACGAGGGGTTGATTTTGACCTCAACACTTCATTGGAGATGAGTCCTCCTTTGCCTCTTTGAAAGGAGAGAAGGGATGTTACAGATGGCGCTGGCCCCTCCCCTCAAATGCATGGTGAAGTCCTAACCCCTGACACCCGCAACAGTGAGCTTATTTGGAGGAAATCAGGTCTTTGAGGAGGTTGCCAGTTAGAGACCATGTGGAAGCCGGCGGGCGCTAACCAATCGGAGTCTCTGTTCGTCTCGTGTGGTGGAGTCTATTCTGGCTCATCGCAATGTGGACCGAACTGCCCCCCCCGTGGGTGTCTGGGATGATAGCTCTTTGCAGGAGTCGAAAGCTTCGTCTGGCTCCCGTGCAGCAGCTGAGCTGGTGGTTTCCAACTGCTGACCTTGGAGTTGACAGTCCATCAGGTAACCACAACGCCACCAAGGCTCCTCCCATCCGAACAGTGTTCTATCACAGAGAAGAGATGCAAGGAGATGGAGCAGAGGGAAGGCAGCCTCGTGACAATGGAGCCAGGCTGCAGCTCCAAGCCCAGGAATGCCTGGGGCTCCCAGATACTGAGCAAACCAGAGGGGGTTTTCCCCTTGAGCCTGAGTGGGGGCAGGGGGTGGGAGCGAGTGGGCGCCCAGGGGGTGGGCATGGCCCTGCCAACACCCTGATTCAGGTCTACTCACCTCCCAGTGTTGGTGAAGGAACTGAGTAGGCTCCAGGAGCATAAGCAGATGACCTTGAAGAAAAGGACATGAGACTGTGATGCAGAAGGGAGGACGATGGCCGGACGCCGTCTTGCTTGTGCAGCCAAGACCACTCACTAGAAAAGAACATGGTGTTTGGTAAGATAGAGGGTCGGCAGGAGCAAGGGAACACCCCAGGGAGATGGACTGGTCCCGAAACCACAGCCATGGGCTCAAACACACCACCGGCTATGAAGCCGGGTCTGCCCAAGTGGTGGGCCATTATGCACATGACCACCAGGCATTGGGACTTGTGGGAGGAAGACAGGACTTTCCCACAATTATATACACCAAAATATTAAGCAAACTACTTGCCAGCATTTGGTGTGGAAGTTAACTATTGTCCCTGAAGCTCCCAGTTATCTGAGACCTTTGTGTGTCTCACCATGGAGCTGACTCCCCTGCTGTTAGGATGATGGTGCACTTCCATTGAAGCCTGTGGGTGGATTCACATGCTGATGTTAATGATCTCTAGTGTAACCTGTTTAGCCACCTCCAGGAGTCTGGGGTTTGGTCTTGTCACATGGGACCCCATACCTCCCTTTCCTATAATGTGTGCATATGGCACAAACCTTAGTCCCACCTGTAATTAGTGGCCTGGTCTGGCTCCAAAGGATATATAAGAATTGAACATAAGAAAGAGGCTTTCTTTCTCTCTCTCTCCCTCTTGACCCCTCTCTCTCTGGCTCCCTGAGTGCTGGACACTCTCCACTCCTCTCCCTCATGTGATCCCTTCCCGCTGTTTCTCCATGTGGCCAGCCCCATCGGCAGAGGTAAGCATGCAACCATGATGTGATAAAATGTCTGATAATATGATTTCTCTCTGTCTCATGCTCTCTATAACTTTACCATAATAAATAATTATCGCTGTACAACTGTGCCTACCAGACCCGTGATGTATGTGTCGGAGGCTGGCCTTCCTCTGCTAGGGGCTGGCTCAACAGTGATGACCAACTACCAAGAAGAAGCGCTCAGGCCTGTGGGGTGGCAGGTGTGTGCTGGTTCAGGCCAGCCACTCTGTGGTACGGAGAGTTCTTCACCCCAGCCCTGGGAAACTGATAGAAGAAAGAGTGGTACAGAGGCAGAGTTTGGGCACCTGTGCGAACCCAGTCGGGAAGATTCTGGTGGAGCCTGACCTGGTCAGGAAGGGAGAAGGAGGTTTCGTTTGGATAAAGCCTCAGAGCAATGTCACAGGTGCTGAGTCAGCCCAAACACTCACGCTCTCCAACAGGCAGGACAGCGTGAGCCCCCAAGCTCATCCCAGGACCAGAGAAGAATGCCTTCAGAATGTTCTTGAATGTTTTCAAGTTGCTCGCACAGTTGCTCTGCTCTGATGGAGTGTCGTTTTATGGGCTCCTGTCACCACAGGAATGCTCAGAGCGGATGGGCTCCTGGACACAGCTGGGCTCTCTGCTGTTCTCTGGGGTGGGTGGAGCCCACGATGGGGAGCCTCGGTCAGACATGCTACTCTGTAGGCCTGCAGGAAGGTGGCAGTCTCTAACAGACGGCACTCACTCACATGTCTGTCTAAAAATACATGAAAGATTAGAACACAAGAGCCCCTCAACTCCCACAGCCTGAGCACCTTTTTCTTTCTTTCTTCCTGACGTTTATTTTAGCAAAACGAACAATAGACTCATGGTTAGAATCGTCAGGCGTTCCAGGAGAGCCCACTTCACGGACTTGGAACCTCGGACCTGCGGGCTCTTCTTGACACCCACCCGGGTTTGGCGGCTTTTCAGTTAGAAATAGATGTTGATCTCTCCACATGGCACGTCCAGCCACCTCCCTGGCTTCTTAATGGCTCTGCAATTCTAGTAAAAGCCTCCAATTTTGAGCTCTTATACAGGCCGGGGGCTATTCCTTGGGATTGTCATTGTTATTTGTCCCCAGTCTGCTCTGACTCATCGTGACCCCATGGACAACACCGGAAACACTGACCAGAGGAGGTTGATAGACTCGAGCCCATCGACATGGCTCCTTCCAACCTGGGCCGGGGGTCTCCTCTGAGCACCATTACCAGGCAGTGTTCTGCTGGGACCCGGAGGGATTTTCATGGCCCCAGATGATGAATCTTCCTAAGCCTGGAGACTCCAGCACCCGAATCCTGTCCCCCCAGCAGCATGCAGGCCACCACCTGTGTGGCGGAGCGAGTGACGGGTGGTCTCTTCCTAGGACGGTGGTGTGCTGACCACATGATCTTCTCAGCAACATCCTGGGGCAGGGACTCTTGTCACCCCCATTTTAAGCAGAAGAAAATGGAGACTCAGAGTCTTTGGCTCAGGGTCACCTGCTGGAAAATGGCACAACAAGGACGTGAGCCCCGGCCACTGGTCTCCAGGGCTGGGCTCTTAGTCCATTCTCCACATGGCAGGGGCAGGGGACAGTTTATTGTGGCAGGTTACACATCAATTTGTCCACTGGGTTGTACGAGTGATGCAACTGTCGTTGTCTAATGAGTCCTAATTGGTGAACATCCGGGTTGTTTCCACTCTCTGGTTATTACAGATGACAGACCAGAGTCCCAAATCAAACCCACTGCCACTGAGTCGATCCCAACCCGCAGGGACTCACAGGGCAGGGCAGAACTGCCCTTGTGGGTCTCTGAGACCATTGCTTCTTACAGGAGTAGAAAGCTCCATCAGTCTCAGCAGAGCAGCTGGTGGATTTGAACGGCTGCTCTTGCTATGAGCAGCACAATGCACAATCACTCCACCACCAGGGCTTCTCAGCAGAAAGGCTTCCCTACTGAGAATCCTGACCACTAGGCTCTCAGGAAGTGTCCCAGACCAAGCTTCACGCATGTGGACGTGAGCGTGTGCGTACATGCGTGTAGCCTATCAATATAAGAATTAATCTATGAATACAGACCTAGCTATGAGACAGCTGGCTGAAAGTGTGCATTTCAAATTTGGAGAGTGTCATCAGATTGACCTCCAGAGAAGTCGGATCGATCAAAGACATGGTAGCCGTTAGTGAGGAGAGGCCGAGACGAGCTTCGTTTGGATGTGCCAGGAGATCATCCCAGAACTTCCTAGAGGAGTACTCCCAGTGCTCCCCAGCAGGGCCCTCCCCAGAAACACACGTGTGCCCCGCCCCCCCCCGAAGCCATGGGGGTTCTTTGTCCTGGCACACAGCGCCTGGCTCCTGCTCCAATCGTAAAAGCAGAGCCAGACCTTTTCCCCCTTTTTCCACTGCCTCTGGTCTGACCAGATGGTGGCCTCTTGCCTGTGCCCATGGCCCATCTTAGTGTGGCAGGGGCCCCTGTGTGCACTCCCCCCCCAATCTGTTTAAACTCGGAAAAGAAATTCCTCCAGGCACAATTCTCTGAGCGCTGTCTCTCTGAGAGCTGGCTTCTGCACTCCTACCAAACCCTGGCCACCTTGGGTCAGCTCCTTTCAGGGAGTGACAGGGCCTGGGGCTTTCTGGGAGGCCACCCCAAAACCAGGGGTGAGGACAGCCCATGTAAAGGCTCTCAGTGACCTCTTGAGGATAGTGTCAGGCTCGGAGCTGAGCAGGCGGCATGGTGTTGCCGGCTTCACCAGATGGCAGCGGCAGTCTGCTCCTGGGGGCCCCACCGGGTGGGTCTCCCTGCCAACGCTGCCGTCCAGCTGGGTCTGGGGAGGTCAGTTTGAGTCCTCATGTTTCATTTGCTTCACCCTGTGACCTGGGTCAAGCAGCTGTCCATCTACCCATCAACACAACGAGAGTTTGCAAGGGCTGCTGGGCGGCCCCTCCCCACTCGGGGATTCCGTGAGTGTGTAACACAGATGGGGTCTCCATCCCACGCCACAAACCACACCCCCTGCCGTCACACCGCTTCCTGCTCTCTGCCATCTTATGGGACAGCGTACAACGGCCCCGGTGGGATGAGGAGGCCCTAACTCTTTGTGGGATCAGAAAGCTTCATCCCTCAGAGGGGCGAGTGGGTTCCACCTGCTAACCTTGCTGCTTAGCAGGCCCGCATGGAACCCACTGCACCACCAGGGCGCCTGGGATGCTCTGTGGACGTCTGATAACTGCGACAATTTCTATGAAGCCCCAGGGTGCTCTGCGACTAACCCACAGGTAGGAGCTGGAAGTTCAAGCCTGCCCAGCGGTGCCGTGGAAGCAAGGCCTGGTGGTCTGTTTCTGAACCATTAGCCAGGGAAAGTCCTCTGGAGATGATCCCAGGCACTGTCCATTCCTGGAAGCAGATGGGGTCAGAAACGGTGGGGTGGCTTCCACTGCTTTGCATGTCTGGGACCCACTGGACACACTGCCACTGCCACGAGACCCCCATGCTGCTGTGTGGGAGCTGGGGAGGCTCTGGGAGCAGCTCTGAGGCCGCGGGAAGAGAGGTCTGCAGTGTCTGCTCAGCAGACGCCTTAGCATCACCCCGTGAGAGACCCCCAGTGCAGAGCCACTCAGCCAACCCCTTGCCAAATGTCTGACCCACAAAACCCATGGAGGGAAGGAGAAGACGCTGTTGCCTGGGCTAAACAGCGACATTTCAGAAACATTTAGAAAGCACTGATCAATTACTGGAGCATGACTCTGCTGAAGAGATGTGGGCTGTTGGGGGGACAGGGGTGGTGGTGCCCTCCGCTTCTCCGAATGCCACCTCAGTCTCTCTCTGTGCCCTTCCTTGTCCTCCCTGCACGACCCTTCCCAGAAACACACGTGTGCCCACCCCAGTAGCCCTGTGGGGATCGTTGCCCCAACACACCACGCCCTGCTCTTGCTTCAGTCTTCAAACTGGAGCCAGGCCCTTTTGCCCCAGAGACTGCTTTGTCGACCACCCCTGGTCTGACCAGATTGTGGCCTCTCTCATGTCCCCATGGCCCATTTTAGAGTGGACAGGGGCCCCTGTATGCCACCACCCCCTCTGGGGTACCACTGCTTAAACTCAGAAAAGAACTTCCTCTGGGCACAATTCTCTGAGACATCTGGTGTCACCATGAGCCAGTGACTGGGTCTTATCTGGGAAGCGAGCTGAAGTAGGTATACCCCGAGGCTGTACTGCCTGCCTTCAAAGCCGGCTCAGTGCCCGGCTAGCTGTGTGTCCTAAAGCACGTTCCCTAAAGACCCTGAGCCCTTCATCCAAAGATGACACTAAATATTGCAGGTTAAGGTTCCGGCAAGAGGGAAGAGAAATAATACCTGTGCGGTGTTGAACACCCAGTAAGTGCTTAGCAAGTGTCGATTATGATGCCTGCTACCACAATGGATATGATTGCTGTAGTTTCCCCTTGGCCAGCACTGGGAGCAAGGAGGATGCTGGGAAAGTCTGCAAGCCTGGCTGACCTATAGACAAGGTCTCACCTTGGACATTAAAGCTCTCTGCAAGTGGCATTCCTGGGTGCCTCAGAGAGGTGGGAGACACGTTTGTAATTAGAACCAATGTTGGTGAAGGGCTTGGGGGTCCCCCAAGGTCATATACCTTCCCTGCATGCCCATCTCTGCCTCTGCTGTCCCCTGGAGGCAGCTACAGGGAGGGAGCAGCTCTGCTCGCCTGGCAGGAAAAGCAGGGCATGAGGCCAGAGCCTGGTCGTGTCCTTATACAGACTGCTGGCCCCTCTGAACCTCGAGGCCCTCATCTCTGGAATGGGGACAATACCTGCTTTGCCCGGCCATGACTGTGAAGAGCTTATGAAAGTGTGGGCACAGGGTAGCCAGAGGCATCGAGTCTGTGCCCTGCTGTCTCTTGAAGGAACGTGCTATGGGGCAGATCCAATTCCATGGCTTCCCAGATTTATTTGGCCCACTGCTCTCTTAAAAAAAAATGTTTTTTTAACTCAGTCTTCCCCAGGTTTTGTGCTCAAGCCCGCACTCTAGGGGAAAGTGTAGGTGTCTGTCCCAGTGCCCCAGGGTGGCAGTGTCACCCACTTTGGAAAAAGGCTCAATTGCCCTGATACAGCTCAGCCTCGTTCCAGCTGGCAGAAACCCACAGAACAGTGGGGGCCCCAAGCGAGGTACAGAATGTCATTCTGTAGTGTCCCATAGGGAAAAGGTGCCCGCTTGAGGCAGCGGGTGAAGAGGAGGGCGAGGTGTCTGCAGCTGCATCACCACTACCCATTCATCTGGAAACCAGGCCGGGGGACAACTCAGAGATGGCCAGCTCCGATGGGGGTGGAGGACACTAGCTGAGGACACCCTAGCATCCCCACCCCCAAGGTTTCAAGGCTGAGTGTGCAGAGTTGGGGCTTGGGCACCAGGGGGAGCCCACGAGAGACTGGCTGTGGCCAGTCTCTGTAGACAGGCAGCCGCTGGCAGTCTCTGTAACACCTGGTTGAGGAGCTGGTGGAGCTGCAAAGGCCAGTCCTCCCGGGGAAGTGCACAAGGAGCTCCCTCCCTGCTGAAGGTGTGTTTGAGGATCAGCAACACCAGCACCCCTGGGACCCAGTTAACTTGCAAAGTCTCAAGCGGTCTCTGCCCCGTGCCCAATGATCCTGCGTTCAGGCGGCCTTTGGGGACCAGAGGCTGTGCCATCATCACCCCAGCAACCAAATCAAACCCTTATAGTCTAGGCCAGAGGGACCCAGTCTCTGCCACCCCCCGCCCACCCCCCGCCCCCTGAATACATTTTCCCTTTCTCCCCTGCCCCTGCACTGAGGAGGCTTCCAGGAGCCCAGGCAGCCAGGCCGGTGGGCGGGTAAGGGGGCAGAGCCACCAGGCTGCTGCCACCGAAGGCACATTAAGGACATTTGCCTGATCCCACTTTAATAACCTGCCAGCCCTCGCGGCTGAGCGCAGCTCAGAAGTTGTGGAACAAGAGGGCCATTTCTTATTATTTTTAATAAAGAGCCTTTTATAACCGACTTTGTCGGTGCTATTAACATGCCACGTGTTTAATAAGACTACATGGTAACAAGGGGGCTGTCTCGTTACTCACTTACCGGAGAAGCAGGAGCCGTCTGGGGCATATCCACACACACACAGGCCCGCGCGCACATGCACACACACCACCATGTGCCCAGGCAGCGGAGCCACACACACATCTCCGTGTAGGTGCTCACAAACAGGTGAGCCGGGCAGGCAATGTGTGCCCTCACCCTTTGGGGCAACAGCTACCTGTGCACATGCCAGCACATACTTAGGCACACGTGTGCTCACATGTATGGAAGGAATACATTTACAAATGGACCCAAGAGGATTGCATGCAGACCTGGCCTTGGGAATTGTGCACATGCATTAGGAGCGTGTGTGGGCACATACAGAGTTTCTCCAATCTGCAGCCAGGATGGGGTGGAGACCTATTTGTGAAATGCTTCCTGCCGGTCTATTGGGGTTGGAGTTGGGGTTGGGGTTGGGGTTGGGAGCTGGGGGTCCCCTCCACTCCTGTGCACATGAAGCAGAAGGGAGCAGAGCAGTCCCAAAGGGGGTGTAGAGAGGAAAGCCAGTGACACGGGTGGGCAGGGATGATGTGAGCAATCCCCAGACACAGGAGGACTGAGAGCTAACAAGCTACTCCCTGAGCAAGGGTGAGGAGAAACGGGAGGGTGTGTCACCGCTGGGGAGTCAGGGTAGGGTCCCTGGAGGGAGTAGCACTGCCTCCTCTTTCAGAGAGACCCCATCCTATCCCAGGGTTTATTTCTGGACTGGTCTCAAGTCACCAGCAGGCACACGTAGCCGGGTGGGTGCATAGCCACGGCTGGCATCTACAGGGTGCTGCCAACATGCCAGACAGACCCCTTCTCTGCATCAGGCCAGCCTTAACCACACAAGCCTCTCACAACCTTTCAGGGCACCTCCTGGTTCATCCAGCCTCACAGCCCTGAAAAGGACAGGTGCAGAACATATGGCACCGGCCCAAGGCCACGCAGCTGGGCAGTGCTGGGGTCTGGTTCTGTAAGCCATCAGGACTGAGGACCCAGGGGGTGCAGGCAGGGAGTAAAAGGACAGGGGCATGTGCTGTTCCATGGGGTTGGGGGAGATGTTGAACCCCGAGTTTTGCAGGGGCTCAGGCACACGTCCCCTGATCTAGGGCTCTCTGGAATTGCACCCCAATGATGCTGTCCAATGTGGACCAGGCCGTGGACTGCAGGAAGGTTGGCCAGCTCGGACTCTCAGATGCAAGAATGGCGAGACTTCAGCCTCCTGACCAGGCACATCGTGAGGAAGACCGATCTTGAGACAAACAGTTGCCGTGAAAGGCCGCCAAGCCACAGCTGAGTGGTGCCCCTGTATACAGATCAGACCCCCTCCCCCCGGGGTTTCCAGGTTGGCGCCTTTGTGGTTGTTGGAAGCAGAGGGCCAGGTCTGTCTTCTTCGGCACCACTGCCCATCCTCCAGTCACAATTGAGTGCTCCCATGCTGGTGCCACTCGGGCACTCCCTGGTTAGCAAAGGGAGGAGAGGGAGGGTGGGCACCAGAGCAAGAGCAGGGGCTCACAGGTGCTGGCACGACTGACCTGGCAGCACCGTAGCCTGTTGTTTGCATAAGATCACCACCCGATAGAGGTGACAACAACAGCACTTGGTCATCCGGCCAGCCTTCAGTGAGGGTGCATCTCATTAGCACAACACTGACCTGGGGGGCTGTGTATGGAGCCTCAGTGCCCAGCAGAATGAGAGCCCCAGGACTGCCCCTTCGGTGGGTGCGGTGGGTGCAAGTTCAAGGCTCCAGACCTCTCTCTGGCCCTGCGTCTTCGGGTGGGGGGTGGGGTGGGGGAGAGAACAACGAGCCTGGCCACGGGAAGGGAGACACCTGTCAGCCTTCTCCTCTGTGCAGAATAGATGAGAGACGGCCTGTGCAGTGTCGCGCTGAGCGGGAAAGAAAAGCAGGAGCAGGGGGGAGGGGAGGGGGGTGGCGTTTGAATAAAACCATTCGAGGACAATCTTGCTGAAAGGGCCGACACAGCGTTTTCTGCCTTCTGATCTGTACGCCTCTGGAAATTGGGGGTATTGGGGGTGGGGGTGGCTCGGGGAGGTGGTGTTAATTCTGGCCTCTCTTCCACGTAGCTTTCTGGAGCAGCCATCGAACGGACTCCCTAAAGGCGACATCGATACGCCAGGCAAAGACAAAAACGGCCACCCTCCTGCCT